>CAJQZJ010014957.1:6018433-6030928 GCA_907164525.1 Lophiomys imhausi
GTGTGTGTGTGTGTGTGTGTGTGTGTGTGTGTGTGTGTGTGTGTGTATGTGTCCATGTGAACAGGAGCCCGAGGCTCACAGACTCCTGAACAAGATAACCCACTCACAGGTGGAAAGCCAATGTCAGCTGCCCCCTTTATGTATTGAAGAACACACCATTGATTTTTTTCCCCTGAGTTCCAGGTTGAAAGAAGGTGGACAGACATAGCCTGAGGGTGGTGCAGGCAAAGCCATAGAAGAAGATTATTTCCAGAGCCAATCAGCCGACCTTAGAGAAGAGCCTGAGTGATATTCAGTTGGCTTCCACACAAGGGAAATTAATTTACTTTTTCTGAGCACTAAGTTTTAGCAATATTTATGAGTAATGGTTAATGTTAGGCATCAGGATGGGCTTCCTTGAGTTTTTAAAGCATCCTAATGAATGCAAAACAAATCTACAATGGTGCAAAATGCTGAGCTATAAATTATGGCTGAGACTGCCTTAACAGTGAAGTCGTTAGCCCACCCCAGGCAGTCTCAGCCACACAAGTGAGGACTAAAGATTCCCTCTGGGAGTCGGGCAATCTTTCTTTCCTCTTTCTTCTCCATTTGAGACAGAAGAAGAGGCAGCAGTGACTCTGTCCATCAATAACCTGAACAGCCAGCCAGAGACTCTGGTCTCCCTGAGGTAGTGAGCCTGACCATAGGGCAGAGACAAGTGCTGAGCCCCAGCACTCGGCACCCATCACTGGGGCTGAACATCAGGTGATAGACAAGCATGAAGTCCTCTTTACAGCACATGTCCATGTCTCAGTACCTCAGACTGGCCTTAGATTACTCTTAGCAATGTGAATGTCCTGAGATAATAAAAGGATAGCTGGCATCTCCACCTTCGCTCTTAATCCACCACCTTAAAGGCAAAGGCATCCATAGGTTCTTAGGACACCACAGCTTCTCAATCCATAAATACGAGTGAGCTCTATATGGAGTTAGATCTTGGTCTCATTTCCTCCGTTTTTCCAGATCATAGGTCTCACAGATGTTTTCTTAAATGCATACCTAGTATTTTCATTTTGATGGAATTGTCCAATCATATGACACATAATGACATTTTGGTCAATGAATATCTCTGTTTATGAAAGCAATCCCCAAAGATAATGTCAAAACAGTGATGAAATCTCCCAGCCACACAGTTCTCGGAATGTGCCCATAATTAAGCAATGTATGACTAATACTACAGTTCATCGGTTTTCAGCCCCGGGATCCTCAGGTTCACTGCACACTTCCTGTGCTCACAGGAAGGTTTCATGTGTGGCTTTTGTCTTTGAGGACCCTGAGCTCACATCTTAACTCTTAGCTGTCTCTGAATACTCCAGCACTTTCTATACAGTCCTGTCATAGGAATATAGGAACTGTTGGATCACTTGCCAACCAATTTCTATGTGCCCTTTATTTTATTTTCTTCTCTACTGACCTGGCCACAGAGTCTACCTCCATGTTAAATCCTTGACACACCTGCTCCTAGGGAAGCAGGCTTTCACTAAGTATCATGTTGGCTGCACTTTTATTTCTTGAAGTGCTGTTTATCAAGTTACTCACGGTCATGTCTACTCCTCCTGATTTTATTTTAAATTTTACTTTCATTTTGTCTGAGCATTTGCCTGCATACATGTATGTGGTGCCTGCAGAAGCCAGAAGGGGGCATTGAACATCCTTGCACTGGAGTGACAGATGTTTGCAATCAACCACAAGGATGCTGAGAACCACTCGGGAACCTCTGTAAAAGCAGCAAATGGTCTTTCTCCTAGCCATCTCTATCTCCTATATTCTTATTTAAATGAGAGGAGCCTAGTTGTTGGTTTTTTTGTTTTGTTTTGTGGTACTTGGGATTGAATCTTGGGCTTCACACATTCTTGGTAAGAACTCTAACTCTGGGCTGTATGTCCAGCACATTTTAATTTTGTGTTTGAGTCAGGGTCTCCTTATGCTACCTGGTGACTGATGGGGAGCCACAAATTATAGCTGAGACTTAAATCCACTCTGTAGCCTAAGAGAGCCTTGAACTTATGGTCCTCCTGTCTTGGCTTCCCAACAAGCTAGGATTGCAGGCCTGTGCCACCAGTTCAACACTAATGAGAGTTTTTAAACATTAAGATGTGTTCAAGTTTAAATGTTTTTCTGTACCAGATGATATGACTATATTATTTTTCTTCTTTATATGACTAATGTGGTAGATTAGGGTCACTGTAATAAAGCCCTCTTGGTCACAGTGACTGAGAGTCATTCTACCAAAGTCTAACAGTTTTTTGGGAAACGCTGTGTCTACATTCCTGAGTGATGCTGCTGTGTGGTTTCTTCCTATTGTGTTGTCTCTATCTGTTTGGGAAACCAAAGTATGATAGTTTCCATATACCAGCTGAAACATTTTCCTTCCACTTTTCTTTCTCGAGGAGTTGAGTAAAGGGTTGTGTAAAATTGTTGTTGATTCTTCTTTAAGTTCTTAGTAGAGCAGTCAGAACTATTTCCATTTTGGCAGGAAATAGTTCATAAATTTTCTTTGCTTTTTTTTTTTTTTTTTTTGAGACAGGATCTTATGTTGCATAGGCTGGCCTTAGACTGACTATGTACCAAAAGCTGGCCTTGAATTCCTGACCCTCTTGTCCTTGCCTCCCAAGCATGGAATCCAGCAAGCACCATCACACTTGACCTGTTCAGGAGTATTTAAATTCAGCTTCATTACTGGTCATGGTGTTATTCCAAGTTTCATACACAGTGAGTGAATTGTAGTATTTTGAGCCTTTTGAGGAATTGGCCCATTTGACTGTGAGTAGAAAGAGCCCGCAGACTGTTTCTGATAACAGTGATGTATGTTTTCTTTCTGTTTGACAGTCTGCTAGAGATTTGCAGATTTTTATTATTTCAAAGAACTAGCTCTTTGCTCTTTAATATTTTCTGTAGTTCTGTTTTCTCAGGCCCAAGTTTCTGTTCTTCTCCTATTATGCCATTTCCTGCTTCTTCTCAGTCTATTTTGTTTTTTCTAGGTACTTGAGATAGGAGCTTACATCTTTCTAACACACACACATATATGTATATGTGTGTGTGCATTTGGTGTCAGTAATTTCCCTCTTAATATTCTGATATTTTCATATTTTTTAATTTTTCTTATGAGTCCCTCTTTTATTATGGGTTGTTAAGAAGTGTGCTGTTAAACAGATGCTGAGACACACACGCAGCCAAACGTTAGGAGGAGCTCCGGGAGCCATGTACAAGAGAGGGAGGAGGAATAGAGAGATCTGGAGGGGTCAAGATCACCACATGAAGATCAACAGAACCAACCAATCTAGGCCCCTAGAGGCTTACAGAGACTGGAACACTAACAAAAAAAGGGGGGGGGGGGAGAAAGCAAGTATAGAACATAACTAGATCCCCTATACATATACTGATGATAGGCAGTTTGGCTTTCATACAGATTCCCTAGCAAATGGTGGAAGGGCAGTGTCTGTCATGGGCATTGGTGCCTGTTAGGGGAACATCTTACCCAAGCTGGGCACCAGTACAAAAGGAAGCTCTTAGCCCTCATGTGACTGATGAACTGAGGGGGCTTGTTAGGGTGGGACCCCCCGGTGGGAACCCCCCTCATCCGAGAAGGAGAGGAGGGTGAGGGGGAAGAGGGTGAGAGGGTGGGACCAGAAGGGGTGGAGGGAGGGGGCTGTGATCAAGATTAACTTGAATAAATAAAAAATAAATGGTTTTTTAAAAGCACGTTGTTTAGTTTGTAAGTGAAATTTTCCATCTTATCACTTCTTAGTTTGAATCTGTGTAGTCAGATCGCTAAGTGCTGGGATGACAGGCGTCAGCCACCATGCCTGGCAGGACATCAATTTTAAAACTGTTGCAGTTTCTTCTGTGGCATGGGATAGTGTCTGTTTGAAAAGTCTAGGTGGGTATCTGAAAGGAATGTGTACTCTGTTTTTGAGCAGAGTTCTTTGTAATGTGGATTGGTTCTTGCTGGTTGGTAGCACCGGGGGCTTTTCTGCAATCAGTTTTTAGAAACAGATAATGACGTTTCCTCATTGAAACTGTGGGTTGGTTGCATTTTCCTTTCAGTTCTTCTAGGTGTCCACATCACAGTCTCTTGTGTTTCATACACACGCACAGGGTTGCTGTGTCTCCCCCATGGACTGGCACTTCTTGTAACTAAATGTCGCCCTTTATCTGTGGTGAGCATCTTTGTTCTGAAGTCAACTTTATGTGAAATTAATGTAGCTACTCCTGCTCTCTTTGATCAATCTCTGTGTAAAATACAAATAAAATGTCATATTTAAAGTGATCAGACAGCAGAGTTTGACGGGTTTGGTCCCTGACAAGCTCTGCTTTTTAACTGAATTGTGCTTTTTTTACATTTGTTGTAATAATTAGGCTAGGGCTAATGTCCATTGTTTAAAACTATTTTTTATTTCTATAGTTGATCTGTATTGTTTTCCTTGAGGTTACATTTTAACATATTACTGTATCCATGAGCACCTCGCTACAGAGATACTGCTTTTAGAGTTTCGTTGAGGTTTTATACATACGTAGTCTATTCATATTCATACAAAGTCAATCTGTGCCATCATTTTACCAACTCAAGTGCACTGTAGAAACGTGGGCTCTCTTATGGTTCATTATTCTCTGCTGTGTAGGATTGTCCTGAGTAACCTCCGTAAGTTCATTTAAAACCACAGGTAATGTTTTCTTAACGTTTGCCTCAGCTGTCACACACGACTTAGAGAACTCAAGAGAAGGAGGGTTTATTTATCTATGTTTTCACTTACTTTGTTGTTTCTTCTTTCCTGATAGTCCAGAATTTCTTCTTTTATTTATCCCTTTGTGTTTAAGGGAAGTTTTTTTCCCCCCTTCTTGTCTTCTTTTTAGATTTTACTTTTATTTGCATTTACGTATATATGTGTGTTGGGTGTGCCTATGAGAGCAATGCCCTCAGAAGCTAGAAGAGGGTGTCAGATCCCTGACAGCTGGAATTGTACGCAGCTGTGGGCCTCCAAGAATAGGTGCTGGGAACCAAATCCAGTTCCTCTTCAGGAGGTCTCAGCCACTGACCAACCTCTCAACTCCTTTTTCCTTCCTTCCTTCCTTTTTAAATTGTTTTCTTTGTTTGTTTTGGTGTGTTGAGACATGTTTCACTGTGTAGTCCAAGCTAGCCTTGAGCTAGCTTGTGGTGAATTCTCCTGCCTCAGCTTCCCTGACCACTAGGATTACAGTTGTGCACAGCCATGCCCGGCTGGACATTTACTCAGCTATCATTTTAGTAAGCGAGTGAAAAACTCGTTCAGTTTTATTTCATCTGTACTCAATGTACTGAAATGTCAACTTGCTCAGCACAGAATTCTGGTTTAATGGTTCTTTAATGGTTGAGAAATGGCAAGCCACTTCCTGTGACCTTCATCGGCTTCTGATGAGCGGTCTGCTGTGATTGTTTCTCTCTGACGCTTTCAAGACTTTTCCTTTGGTTTTAGTGTTCCGTTTTTTTTCCATGCTGTGTGTGCGTGTGAATTTCTGAGTTCACTCACTCCTTATGGATCTGCTCAAGTTTTTGAATCTGTAAGTTATGTTATTTTTTGCCAAATTTGGGACTTTTTTTATTCCGACTACATGTTTACCCCCATCTCCTCATTTCTGTCTGGAATTCAAGGTCTCTAGTCGCACTTCCACCGCTGCTGAAGCTGTTCTCTCTGCTAGTCTGTTCTCTGTGTTCTCCATATCACTGTTCTTTCCTCTGTCCTCCCACTGTGCTTTCAAGAATGTTCCTGGGGTTTAACATTTGAAGTTTAAATGATTTTTATTACTTTATTGTGTATGTCTGAGGAGGTGCTATGGGGCATCTGGATGTCAAAGGACAACTTGTGGAATTCACTTTGTCTCCTTCTACCACGGGGGTCCTGGGTATTGAACTTGGGTCTTCAGGCTTGGCAGGAAGCACTTTACTCAGCGACCCATCTCATGGCTGGGGAAATAACTCAGTGTGAAAAGTGCTCCCTGTGCAAGCATAGGGACCTGAGTTTGGACCTCCCACACCCAAGTAAAAGCTTCATGCAGTGTCTGAGTCTGTAGCCAATTGCAGGGACATGGGGACAGAGACAGGCAGATACTGAGGTTTGTTGGTAAGCCAGTCCAACCAAAGCTGCAAGCTTCTGGCTCAATGAGAGATCTTGTCTCAAAAAATAAGGTGGAGAATCAACTTCTGGCTCTACATGTACATGCATGTATGTGTACACAAACATACAGACACACACACACCCACACATACACAAGCAAACACAGACAGTTCTGTCTCTCACATACATACACATTAAAAATAAAACATTTTTCAAATCATTCTAGCATCTCTATGATCCCTGGGTTGGCATTTGCTGGTTTCTTTTCCCATTGTGTTGGAGATTTTCCTGGTTCACAGTGTTATGAGTAACTTTCAACTGCAGTACATACATTTTTAAGGATACATTGAAGTTTCTGGGTCTTATTAAAATTTTGGATTTCTCTGGCCTGTGTGGCATAGAAATGCATCATTATTGACAAGCAGAAGTAGAAACCCAATGTCCTTCTTGGCTCCCACTGACTCTCAAGTCATGCATGGGTCAGGTGCCTTCCTCCCTTTGGGCAAGAGCAAGAATTCTAGCCTCTCATACAATCACGACCAGCCCAGCAGTTGGTACAGTGTCATCTCTGCTCTGCTGGGGAGAGTGAAAGTTGTAAGCGCACCAGGCCTCTGACATGCCCATAGCAGGAGGTAGGAGGAGCTGCTGGTAGGAGTGGGTGTCTAGGTCTCTCACAGTACCCTGATTACACAAGAGGCAGAATCAGTCTAGAGACAGACTTAGAAAATTCATTATAGACATGGAAAGCAGAAGCCTTGCCCTTTGTTGGCATGGAGTAGAGATGGTGTCATGGTTCTTTGTGTGGTATTAGTCTACACAGAACAGCATTAGCTAAAACTTTTTTGTCTTAACTTGAGTCTATCGACTGACACTTTAATTAAAGAAAATAGGCTTCAGGGTATGTGTGTATGTGTGTGTGTTTGTATCTGTGTTTGAGATTGTGTGTATATGGGGTATGTGTGTATGCATGTGCCTCTGTGTATCTATAAGGTGTGTACATGTATATGTGTGTTAATGTGTAAGTGTGTATGAATGTATGAGTGTGTGTGTTTGTATATGTGTGCACATGTTCACATATGTTTGTCCACTGGTGTTTCTGGGTCATCATCTCCCCTGGTAACTACTATGCGACATGTAAGATAGAGAGAAAAGCAGGATATACCCTCTCACCCCCAGCCCCACCCCCAAAGGCATCCTTCAAACTTGAGGTCCTAACTGCCTTCTTGGTGTCACCTTTCATTCTTCTTAGATTTCATGTGTGATATGCAGTTTGCACAGCTGTCCTTAGTGTGTGATATGCAGCTTTCACAGCTGTCCTTAGTATGTGATATGCAGCTTTCATATCTGTCCTTAGTGGAAGCAGTAGAGAAATGCACATTTGTTCTGTGTTCTTGAAGGTGTAAGTCATAACTCATGATTCTACACATGACACAAAGATTAGAATTTTAGAAAACCTACCTTTCTTCAGCTGCTGGAAGTGTAGAGATTGATGTGGCATTAGGTCTGTTTACCTTTCCTATGAATAGGGAAGGATAGACAAAGAGGAAGAGACATTGTGCATTGATGTCGAACAGAAAGGATAAGTCATATATCCTCTTCTACAAAAGATGCACCGCATCTTAAAGATGCACCACCAATTTAATATAACACATCAGTGATAAATATGCGTGGAAATATGTAAGATCATAAATACCTCAATGTCAGAAAAAGCAAGAGCCAAGTGTGTGTGTTACGATTAAAGAGTGATGAAATCCCCAGCATACACCAACATATGGCTATGTCATGAGAGTTGCATACGTGCTTTATTGTCACTTAAAATGTATTGCATAGTAATGTTCTACGTCACTAAATATATTTGAAGCTATACTTTTAGTGACTGATTTCTTAGGATAAATTTCCAAGGAAAAAAAGATACTACTACATTTTTTAAAACTTGCAAGCTATCCTTAAAATTCCTGAGACGTGTTACCAACTCACTTTCTAGAAAGATTCTCTCAGTTTTAATTCCTTCTCCCAATACATAAGCCTGCCTATCTTAAAACATTCCTGCAGAGGGAAATATTAGTGCCTTTGCTAAGCCATCAAAACAAAACGTTGTATCACTTCATATGCCTTTCTTTAATTGTATATAATTATACACATACACACATTTGAATACATAGTACTCAACTGGCAGAAGTGTTTGGGAAGAATTTGGAAAAGTATGACACTGGAGGTGAGTTTGAGCTTTCTAACGTACACTCTCTTTGCTTCCAGTTTTGGATCAAGATGTGAGCGCTCAGCTATTCCTGCCACCAAGCCTTTGCTCAGCCACCATGGGCTCTAACTCTCTGAAACTGTAAGCCCAGTTAAATGCTTTCTTTTGTTACACTGCCTTGTCATGATGTTTTGTCACAGCAATAGAAAAGTAACAAAAACAATACATATTAGCAATGACAGATCATCTTTACATTTAAATGTCTCTAGATTTAAATACCATTTGTCTGTATACATGGTACAGCATTAGTATCATTTATTAGTTATTTACTGAAGCTTTTTATATGTTAAAATTATGGTTTTAAAATCTGTACTTTCTTTTTTCAAGACAGGGTCTCACTATGTAGTTTTGGCTGTCCTGGAACTCACTACATAGACCAGGCTGGATTCAAACTCACAGAGATTCCCCTGCCTCTGCCTCTCAAGTGCTGGAATTAAAGGAGCATGCTACTACACCCAGTTTAAAATCTGTACTTTTATAAATCAATTTAATCCAACATTCTTTGCTTTGAGGTATTTTTTTTCTGTCAGGACAACTTACAAGTTTATAAGAGAATGGATCAAGTTTTGCCTTTATCTGTGTTATTTTATTTAACTTTTATAGATGAACAGAGGTGAAAGATAATTGGTTTACCCCAGTGGAATACATTAAATCAACCAACCTAGTTGCCCATGGTAATTGCCACTGGCTTACCCAAGAAGGACCTGTGAAGGTAAATGGAGTCTTGCTTCTGATGTTTACAATTGTGGTCCCTTGGTTCTGACAAATCCTCAGTCTTCCTTCCAATTGCCTCAGTAGCCAAGTCCTGGCTTTACCCTATCTCCCACTTTATTCACTAATCTATCAGAAAATTCATATGAGTCCTGAGCCTCTATCAACACAGCTTATCCAAGCATCTCTGCTCATATTTGATTCTACAGTTGAAATGATAAAGTAAAAGCAACTTTACTAGTCTCTTGGCAACAGATTATAAAGTCAGAGAATACCTCTCTATGGGGAATTTCCTTTCTCTTTAACTGGGTCTCTGTTGTAATAACAATCTCAACCAAACCAAATCCTTCATCTTCTACTTAAAACTTGCTAGCTACCCAGTTGCTGGCCTCGGTGATACCCAGGTTGTGGGTTTCAAGATGAACATATATTGTCAAGGTCTAGAACACAGCAATGAACAGTACCCGCTGCTGGACCTGGCCTGAGGACCCTCCACCAGCTTTCTACACTCAAACACAGGTGGATATCTACAGTGCCTGATACATCTGACTGTGTCCCAGAATTTCACAATGAGATGATCTTCCATATCTTCACATCTCTTTTTTGACTTCAGTTCCCTCCTGGGCCACCACAGAGGAAAACGCTGTCTTCTGAGTTGTAAAAAGCCCATTTTATTTCTTTATCCTGATATACCCGTGCACATAATTGAAAATTAAAAAGAAAATAACCCAGCTTGTTTTCTTTACAAAGGCCCTTTCCAAAATTAACAATGTATTATGCCTGTGACAAAATCAATCCATCTGCTTCACACGGTTACAGCCTGGAAATAAACTTCTACAAGGTCGTTTGAGTTTATGTGTAAGATCTTAGGGCGCTGGAAATTATCTGAGTTGTGGGATGCCAAAGAATGCAACTCAAGATGACAGCCTGGGTGGATGCACTTCAGAAAGGTTCTGGGAGGCTGATGGAGGCTGGCCACGGAATTCCTGCCAAGAGCTAGGAAGTCCTTGCTCACCCAGGTCACAGACTGGACAGAGACAGCAGTATGCTTCTAGACTTCATTCATAGGAAAGTATGATTTTCACCTCTAGATGGATTCCCATTCTTGCTGGCCTACATGCCAGGGTACTAATACCAAAGCATTTACCATTTAATTGATGAAAACGGTTCCCACAACAACGCATAAGATCTTGGGGAAATATTTTGGGTCATACACAAGAAGAAACAGGTATCCAACAATACCTAAATTTCAGCAAAAAGTAAGTAACAGACTGATGTTGGGGAAATGATATATTCATATCTGCCCTTTCAGAGTTCAGTGTGGCAGAAGCTCTACCCTAGGAAGGTGTGACCAAGTAGGACTCTCTCACCCGTCCTGGTCTGAGATTATGATTTTACATCGGTAGAAGCAAGACATTGGCATCTCTCATTTTCAGTTCCAACAGTACAGAAGCACCGTTCTGGACAGTGGCAAGCAAGAGAACCTGGGACTCTCCTTCTCTAACAATTCCTCTCTTGCAGGCCAGAGGCTTTGCTGCAGACACAGCAAGTCAAGAGAGCTTAACCCTGAGCATCCCAGCCCCGTTTGCTTGTTGGGTCGAAGTCTCACACAAGAAAAGACAGCCGAGAAGACCAGGAGCCATGATCCCACTCTACCCTTGCTTGTGAAAGGGTGGGGCATTTCTGGGGAAGAAAGTACCCCCACTCTGCTACACTGGTGCCAAGCTAGAACCAGAAAGAGAGGCAGGCCATAACAGCAGAGCTTCCGGTTCCAGAGAGGAACTTCACTTGGGACAAAGTGCGTGAAAGGCCATGCCAATGAGTGTTGTTACAGGCAGATTTTGTTAGTGAGCAATTAAGAGCTTCTGATAACTTCACAGTCCTTTCAGTAGCAAAAAGTAAGAATTACTGAAAACAAACAGTATGTCTTCAAAAAGCTTTATAGAAAGAATCATGGAAAGATCTAAGAAGAGTTTCTGTAGCCCGAGCAGCCTCAAAGATTATCCTGGCCCTTCCAAAGGACTTTACTAAGTGAAGCAGCCGGGGCATAACATAGACTCTAAGGGGTACTGAAAATCCTACAGCAACTAGCTTATGACAATGGAAACTAACAGCCAGTGCACTGCCTTCTAATAGAAGCAAACTACATAAAAGCTTATAAAGAGCTAAGCAGAGCCCGGTAAAAACCAGTCATCCCAGGCAGTCTGGGAGACAGTCACATTTTCAAAATTGGATATGCTCAGGAGTGACACCACAGGGCACTACAGAGGGTTGGGGGGGCAGTAATAAATAAACAACAGGAAGCTCTAGGAGGGAAAACAAGCACCCAGAGAGTCTGCAGATATTACCCAAAAGGTCCAATTCTCAAAGAAAACTAATTATAAAACATTCAAGTATGAGCCACTCAAGGTGGGGAACAAAGCAAGCCCTCCAACTTGCCTTTGAGGAAGTACAAATTTTTAGGAAACAAAAATCCCCCTCAATTATTACAAGCATATTTTTAAACAATACAATTCATGTTAAAAGTTTTAAGCATTTTGGAAAGCAATTTATTATCAATAAAGACAGAATTATTTTAAAAATTGAGATTCGGAAGTTGAAAACAACTGAAATAAAAAATTTTCATAGAAGTAGCTCAATAATAAATTTGAGCTTCTGGCTGGGCGTGGTAGCATATGCCTTTAATCCCAGCACTCCAAAGACAAAGGCAGGCGGATCTCTGCGAGTTCAAGGTCTGGTCTACAAAGTGAGTCCAGGACAACCGGGGCTTATTTGTTACACAGAGAAACCCTGACTCAAAAAAAACAAAAAAAAAAAAAAAAAAAAGAAGAAGAAAGAAAGAAAGGGAAAAAAAGAACTTCTGGAAGAAACTATAAAATTTTTCAAATAAATCAACAAAGAGGATGCAACATAAAAAACAAGAAAAATAATGATTAAAAGTATGCAAAGGCTCAAAGCAGTGTAAGGCCCATGAGCATATCCCTGTGTATACAATGGAAGAAACAAGAAGGGGAAAGATGATAGGAAAATGAAAGAACCAGGACGAGGAGATGGCTTTATAAGAAACAGTATTTGAGGATCCAAGATGGCGCCGACCATAGAGCAGTGCATCTGAGTAGTAGGTGAATGAGATTAGTCACTGTGGAGTGAATGTGAGGTCCCCTAGCCTACAGTGAAACACAGACAGTGTCTGAATTCCCACAGCGAACATTGAGACCGGTCACCAGGTAAAACAGCCCACGCAGTTCCCGGGAACACCACCCTGAGATCAGCCAGCTCTGTCACCGGTCTGGAGAGGAGCTCTGGCTAGAGATCTAGCCCAGGAGCGGATCCAGCCCACAGCTCCAGCCACAGACCAGCAGCCCCGCCTGTCTGCCTGATATCCAGCCTGCACTC
>CAJQZJ010014957.1:6125928-6137654 GCA_907164525.1 Lophiomys imhausi
TACTCAGATGCACTGCTCTATGGTCGGCGCCATCTTGGATCCTCTAAGAAGATATTTTTAAAATTGTGAGGCAAGTTAGTATGAAAGCTGAGTTAGATATAGAACTTTAAACTCATGGAGATGGCTAGATAGTAGAATGTTAAAGTCAGGTGCCAAATACATATGGACTGGACATCGGGAATGTATGCTAAGCCATATAACTCTCATAATTGTGGCCTATTTATTTCTGTTGTTTTGTATAGTATTTATAGTTATAAGAAAAAGAACCATTTGTTGGACTGAAAGGGAGAGCTGTTGGGGGGGAAAAGAAATACCTTAAACTAAAAAAAAAAAAAAAAGGGAAGAGGATAGGGGGCTGAGGGGGAGGAGGGTGGAAGGGTGGGACTGGAGGGGGGAGTAGGGAGGGGATTGTGATTGAGATGTAACTTGAAGAAATAAAAAATAAATTATTTAAAAAAAGAAGAAACCACAAAGGAGGGTAAGATAAATCAACAGTGTTTTTTGTTTGTTTGTTTGTTTGTTTTATTCAAAGGTGGTGTCCAGTGGTAAAGAGCTACAAAGAACTTCCACACTGCTTTGACTGTGGCTCACTTTGGAGCAAGACATCAGGGTTAGAAGATCTTGACCAACATATTTATTTAATTAATAAGAAGGGAAAAGAGAACCATCAAGGTGGCTCAGTGGTTAGATGCATTTGCCACCAAGTCTAATGACCTGAATTCAATCCCTAGGACCCATGTAGTGGAAGGAGAGAAATAACTCCAACAAGTTGTTCTCTGGCCTCCACATATATGATGTGACACAACACACACACACACACACACACACACACACACACACACACATACACACACACACCCCAAATAAATATAAATATTTTAAATGGAAAAGAATGACAAAAAAAAAGAGAAAAACAAAAAAAGGAAAAGGAAAAGAGTTCATCACATGAAGAAGGAGAAAAAGGGACAATGCTATACCTTCAGGTCATCAAGTAAAATCCATTCAAGTCATGGTTAAGAACACCACATAGGAGCTGGGAGACGGCTCAGTGAGGAATAACACTTGCTGTTCAAGTGTGAGAACCTGAGTTCAAATCCCCAAGACCCAGTAAAACTCCAGGCATAGCCCTACATACCTGTAATCCCACACTGTGTTGGGCCAGGGACAGAAATATCTGACTGCTAGCCTAGTTCTATTCAGATTTAGTGAGAGACTTGTTTCAAGGGAATAAGGTGGAGGATAGTAGATAAAGAATCTCTACATCTTCTTCTGTCTCCACATGCACAGGCATGTGTACATATGTGAAAATTTACCACATACACATACACACTCACACAAACACACACCAAAAGAATACTGCATAATACAATTAATTAGCCCTCTATTCCTATAAATCCCACATCACTGGATTCAACCAACTGCATTGAAATACATTTTAATTACCCTATATTGACTACTTACAAACATAGTTTTCTTATCACCATTCTCCAAATGATACAGTTTAATAGATACATAACATCAGCATTATATTAGATACTGGAAGTCATCAAAAATTACATAAAGTATACAGGAGGATGTAGTATATCCTACACAAACACAATGCTATGTTTATAAGGAAATTGAGCATCTATGTGTTTTAGAATTCTCAGAGGATCCTAGAAACTATAATACCCCCATGAATATTGAGGGACAACTGTGCCAGCAAAGAAGACTTATCTCCTACTCAGGAAGCCTCAGCTCTGGGTGTGCTGCTGTATGCAACAAGCAGAAACAGCAAAGACATCTCCTCCCTTCTTCATATACTCCTGTTGGAAAGAACAACAACTTGGCTAATAGTGTTCCCATGGAAATGTTACAGGGGAAAAAGTAAAGAGTGAATGTACAGAGTTGGAAGTAGTGTACTGTTGGTGACAGAAAGTGTTTTGGGGGTTCTGTTTGTTTTGGGTTTTTTGGTTTGGTTTGTTTTTTTTGTTTGTTTGTTTGTTTTGTTTTGTTTTTGAGACAGGGTTTCTCTGTGTAACAGTCCTGGCTGTCCTGGACTCCCTTAGTAGATCAGGCTGGTCTTGAGCTCACAGAGATCCACCTGCCTCTGCTTCCCGAGTGCTGGGTTAAAGGCATGCACCACCCACCACGCCTGGCTGGTGGAGTCTTTAATGTTGGCTACTATTGCTCTCAAAGGCCTGAGCGCACGTCCACCTCTAAAACAATCAGATGCTGTTCTGAGTCTAAGCTTCTCACTAGAAAACAGGGAGTGTGAAGCCAGGTCCAGGAAAGATTGGATGGTCTATACTGGTCCCCTGTTGCACTAAACCATGAACAGGAAACAGACTCCTCACCTGATTGTCACGGTCAAAGGTGGCCTCTGTCTGGATCCCTTTCACATTGCTCCCATGGCCCTTCTCACTCATTGCAAACATTCCTGTATACTTCTGCTCCTGAGGTTCATGAGATATTAAAAGAGAGTTAGCTAGTCAGATGGTCTCTAACCAAAGACCATTATAAATAAATTAATAATATTAGCAAGAAAAGGAGACGAAAGCTGGAGACAATCATAAAAATTGAGTCTGTTGATGTCTATTATGGGTTTAGAATTATGACAGATGAGACTGGAAAGACGGCTCCATGGTCTAGAGCACTTGTTGCTTTTGCAGAGGACCTAGGTTCAGTTCCCAGCACCCACACATTGGCTCACAACCATCCATAACTCTAGTTCCAGAGGATCCAACACCCTCTTCTGGTCCCTGAAGGCACTAGGCATTCATGTGGTGGGTACACATACATTCAGGCAAAAAAATCTATACACATATTTTTTAATCTTAAAAAAAAGAATATGACAGATATAGCATAATATTTAAAAAGATAGTCTTGAAATTCTTATCTGGGACAAAATTTTTGCAAACTCAAATTCTGGTTTTTGTCTTGTTTTGTTTTTTATTCAAATACACACTCAAATAAAATGAACTATGATTTTTTTAATGTCAGTGGACAAGAACAATCTAGTAAGGCAAGCATTCATACCTTGAGTGACTGAAACCACCTGGCAACATGTTCAGGACTTCCAAGATGGCTGACCGCACCACCAAATAACAATAAAAGGATTCCACACTAGAAACAAGGACAGCACAATAAATGACTAGCTACATCAACATTTTAACAACAACTAGACCCACTGGTCCAACTTCATTCAAGGGGTGTCTCTTGGGATCCTTCAGTGCTACACAGGTCTTTATCTGCCCTTTCATAAGCCCCAATAAAGTGATGCAGACAGGGAGAAAGGGGGAGGAAAAGAGGGGGAGGAGGAAGAAGAGGAGTGGTTTTCTAGTTTGATCTCTTCTTCTATGATAGACATAATTATCAAAAGCAACTTGGGGAACTAATGGGTTTCCTTCAGCTTCCAGGTTACAGCCATCATTGAGGGAAGCCAGGCCAGGAAACTTAAGGCAGGAACCTGGAGGCAGGCACTGAAGCAGAGACCATTGAGGAATGATCCCCATGGTTTGCTCATCTTACTCTTACACACCCCAGGACCACCTGCCCATGGTGGCACCACCACAAAGGGGTTGGGCTTTCCCACATCAAACATTAATCAAGGTATGCCACATAAGCCAATTGGATAGAGAGGCAATTCTCCAGTTGAGGTTCCCTCTTCACAGGTGACTCTAGTTTATGTCAAGTTGACAAAAAGTAGTCAACACAAAGAGGAAGAAGAGACATCTAGAACAAAGCCACATGGAAGGAGCAAGACAACTGACGGCAAAGACGAAGGCAAGGATGGAAGTGTGTAGATATTCGCTGGGGTTGAGCTCAGCATTCCTTCCCTCTCCTAGACACACACTCTGAAGTTCCCCTGAAGACCCTCCTTCCCTAGAATGCATCTGAATGGCTTACAAGTGGCTTTAGGATGAGTCTGTGACATACATGTAGCTGAGCTACATCATCTCCATAGTCACCAGGATGTGGCTCTAGGAATAAACCAAGGATCTCAATGGGACCATCCCAAGTTGTCACCAAGACATAATGAACTCCAGAATGATGGAGACCTGATGCAGCTGATTGCCATCTTCCCACGAGCTGGTAAATGAAACCAACATAGGGATGTTGGGTCTGAGGAAAGAAGACAGCCTCTCTGAGGAAAGAAGACACCAAGAGGTTCAAGAAGTCAGGTGTCACACACCTGGGAAGCTCTTTAATTGTGGCAATAAAGTCTGGTTTGCTCAATCAACTCTAAACTGGACATTGGGGGAGGGTCACTGGTAACTGAATGAACCACCGGTACCTATACTGTTGGAAAATGGAATCAACCCAAATGGTATTCTTTTTATCTGTGTCTAGTTTAAAAGACAATATTCAAAGCAAAACAAGTTGAATTTTTTCCCTCTGGCTGATGGCAAATGTAAACATTATGATATATTTCCTTCTAAGTATAACTCTTCCCTCTTCCTTAGGAATGGGAAAACTGAATATTTTTTTGTCCACATTTTAAAAGCTTCCATTCATTAGCTACATTAGTAAGTGGCCAGTGAGCCTATACCTTCAAAGGAAATTGACCAGCTTATACACAGAAACTGTGTCATGTCCACACACATAATCAGGTCAAGTGTGGGGACTTTCCCTCACAAAATAGTCTCCAAATGGCAGACAACACAACCAAGTCAGACCAAGTGCAGGAAGAGTACCAGGGAGGTCCTGAGCAGGTGACCTCTGGCCTACTTACAGCAGTGCCTCAGAGAGCACAAACATTTTTCTAGCCAGAAAAATGTGTCAGCCAGGCAGGTAGTGGTGATGCAAGAATATGGTGGTCAGTGAGGAAAGAGGTGGAGATATCCAATACAGATTCTTGAGACAAGGTGACAGGTTGGATTTGGGAGGAGAAGGGAGGACTCCAGGAGATATCTGGCTGTTGGCTGAATTACCATGTGGATGAAAGCCCACGAGTTGTGATGCAAGGAGCTTGCAGGAATTGGCATGAGCCAGGGAGGAGATGCTTAAATGAAGACACTAAGACAGATATTGCAACTGACAGGAGATAAACATCTATCCAAACTGCCCTTCCAGAAGACACTGTGCCCAGTACTGTCAAAGCCATCAATCACCCTGTCCCTAAGGGGCACAACACTAGTAAGTCCATGTTGAGGAAAGCAAGGGCAAGAAGTTAGTGAGACACCTCATGAATACACTAACTGAAAACATGTACTCAGCATGTACTAGCTTGGGGGTGTATGTCTCTCTCCCGTTTTGATAATCTAAAGAAGAAAAAGGTTGCAACAGCAGGAGTGTGAAGCAGTAACCATAGTGTGCCCAGAAAGGGTTGGCGGCAATCTCCACAGATTATCACGGGAGGTGCCTAAAGGCTGGCATCTGAATTCAGGACAGTACTCAGAGACAAAAGATGAGCCTTGCCAGAGCTTCAGCTTCCACATGAGGACTAAGAAGGTGATTCTGGTCATCAGCACCAATGAAGCCACTACCTGGCAGATAATTAAGAAGGGCTCCTGGTTGCAGCAAAGTACTTTCCCTGTAACCACAAGGATCTTAGTTTGATCCCCAGAACCTACATGAAAAACACCCAGGTGCTATGACATGCACTTATAATTAATCTCAGTGCTGAGAAAGCAGACACAAGGCTACCTGATGATCACTGGCCAGCCAACATAGCCTACTCAGTGAGTTCCAGGCCAGTTAAAGACTCTGTCTCAATTTTTCAAAAATGAGTATCCAAACAAGCAGGATAGTTCAGTGAGTACTGTAGCCAAGCCCAAAGTCCTGAGTTCAATCCTCAGAATCTTCAAAGTGGAAGGAGAGAACTGATTCCAGCAAATTGTCCTCTGACTTCCACAGGCATGCCATGGTGCATTCATATTCATATTCTCTCTTTCTCTTCTCCCTCTCTCTCATTCCCTCCCTCCTCCCCATCCTTCTTCTCTCTCTCTTTCAATAAATACATTAAAATAATAAAAATACGGTTGAGGAATGACACCAAAGTTGTCCTCTGGTTTCCATATGTACACATGTGCAAGTGCACACATGTGCATGTGCACACACACACACTCATCCTAGCCACATCTCAGAAGGTTATGTGACGAGAAGCAGTATCCCTGCCCACTTCTTGCTCTTTGCTTCCTGATCCACTGTGATGTCAACTGTTACTATGCACTCCTGCCACAATGGCTCCACCATAATGAGAGAAATCATGAACCAAAATAAATCATTCCTCCTTAGGTTGTTTCTACTGGGTATTTGGGTCACTGTAGGGGAAAGTAGCTAATTCCAAGTAGGGATTAGCTTCGGACTTCCAACTAGGATGATGAGAAAGCAGGTGGTGCTCTCTGTGATGTGACATATATACTTAATAAATAAGTAAATAGTTAAAGGGCTTAATTTTCAAAAATCATTTAAATTATTTAAAGGAATGAAGGCAATGACTTGCAACAATATAGCTCCATCTCAGCAGTGATATCTAAGTGAAGAAAGTCAGTCACAGAGATTTATGGTACTGCCTACATGAAACTAAGATAAATGAAGCTAGGCAGTGGTGATGCACTCCTTTAATCTCAGGACTCAGGAGGCAGAGACAGGTGGATCTCTGTGAGTCTGAGGCCATCAGGTTCTACAGAGTGAGTTCCAGGACATCCAGGGCTACACAGAGAAACACTATCAAAGAAAGAAAGAGAGAGAGAGAAATAAAGAAAGGGGAGGAAAGAGAATAATTAATTAATAGATAACATTGTATTAATGAAAACAGTATGCAAAAAGTATCAGACATGCACCAGTGATCCAGCACTTGGAAGACAGAGGCAGGAGTTCAAGGCCAGCCTAGGCCATAGGAAGACTGTCTCAAAAGCAAATAAACAACAAAAAACAAAATCCAAAGAATGGATGATGGTAGTGAAAGGGGCAAACAGGAAGACATGCTATGATGTGGACCACTTTACAGATACCTATTCAATAGCCATACTGAGAGCTCATGGTGTCATTCACTCCTTCTCATGCACAGTGAATGGGAGTCCCTGAAGAGGCAGATGCTCAGAGCCTCTCACCTTCACACACATGGCCATATCCGCCATGCAGAGCACTTCTCCCAGAACAACACTTTGGCTGATGAAATTCTTCCTTTTCAATTCCTGAAAATATAATAGACTCAATGTCAATATTTCCTTCTGGTCTTCTGATCTTTGAAATCTGTATTTTAAATGATATGTGATACACATAACACTTTCACAATAAAACAACACAAAGCAATTTTAAATTAATAAATAATCCCATCTCTCTTTGGAAAGTAAATGTTCTCAGTGTGTGTCAATGTGGCCTTTAGTCTCTGGTCATCTGGGTTTGGTATTTGAGAAATCTTTTCCTTTTTTTTTTTAAGTTCAAAAAAAAAGCCTTGTACTTAGAGCCTTGTGTCACATAGCTCACGTATAGAGGTCAGAGGCCAACTTGCAAGAGTCACATCTCTCCTACTGCTATGTGGGTCAGGAGGATCTAAGTCAGGTCATAGGTTGGCAGCAAGGGTCTTTCTTTACCTGCTGCTTCACTAACCCCACAGCCTCTTTTATTACACAACAGAAAGTCAGCTTCTCTGGCCTGGAAGTCAGCCTGGGGCAGATGCTTTGCCCCTGATGCTTTACTTAGCCTTCACCAAGCTTGCCCCTGAGCTCCCAGTATATCCTCAAAGTATAGGCAGCCAAGACATCCTGCCTAGCTTCTCCAAGTGTTTACACAGCAACACTAACGTGAAGAAAATCCTTTGGAAAATCTGGGCACATTTTAGAAAAAGAAATAGCCATGTTCTTCTCTTTCTAAGCATAGGCCACCCGGGTTTGATTTATGATTTTAAAGCTGTGAGACACTAGTCTCTCATCCTTGCTGATTCTCTTCCTGTCTATGACATCAACAACTTCCAAAGCTCAATGAGCATACTGCTCTCCACTGTTTAATTATTTTTCTAAAAAAACTAGAGGAGGGCTTAGGGGATGACTCAGTGGGTCAAAGTGCTTGCCGAACACACACAAAGGCCTGAGTTCGAGACCTGAGCACCTGTGTAAAACGCCAGGTGCAGTGACAGATGTCTTTAGTTCTAGCACTAGAGCTGCAGAGACACGAAGATCTTTGGAGTTTTTTTTTTCCTTTTCAATTTTTATTTTTTAATGTTTTTGTTTGTTTATTACTTCAAGTTGCATCTCTATCACAGTCCCCTCTCTCCACACCTCCCACCCTCTCCCACCCTCCCACCTTCTCCCACCTATCTTACTCCTCCAGAGTTGGGTTACCCCTACATATCAGCCCCCCTCAGTTCAACAGTTACATGAATGTTAAGAGCTTCCTCTTGCACTGGGGACCTATATGAAAATGCCATTAGGGCAAAGTGTCCCACTAACAGGTAACAAGGTCCATGTTCCTGTTCCTTTTGGTGTGTTGGTTGCAAGATAGTTATCCTGTACTACATGAATAAAATTCAATTATAAGTGAAGAGATGCCATGTGCATCTTTCTGAGTCTGGGTTAGCTCACTCAGGATGAGCTTTTCTAGTTCCGTCCATTTGGCTGCAAATTGCATGATTTCATTGTTTCTGATAGCTGTGTAATATTCCATTGTGTAAATGTACCACAGTTTTTTTTATCCATTCTTCACTTGAGGGACATCTGGGTTGTGTTCAGTTTCTAGCTATTACAAATAAAGCTGCTATGAACATAGATGAGGAGGTGTCCTTGTGGATTGGTGAGGAATCATTTGGATGTATACCCAGTGGTATGGCTAGTCTTGAGCTAAAGCTATTCCAAGTTTTCTAAGATATCATTTCCATAGTGGTTGTATAAGCTTGTACTCCCACCAGCAATGGAAGAGTGTTCCCATTTCTCCACATCCTTGCCAGCATGTGCTGTCATTTGAGTTTTTGATCTTAGCCATTCTAACAGGTGTGAGAAGCCAAAACCATACAATGAAAACAGGAAAGCAACTTCAACAAATGGTGCTGGTCTAACTGGATGTCAACAAGTAAAAGAATGCAAATCGACCCATACTTATCACCTTGCACAAAACTTAAGTCCAAGTGGATCAAAGACCTGAACATAAAGCCCAACATACTAAATCTAATAGAAGAGGAAAAGTCTTGATCTTGTTGGCACAGGTGGCAACTTAATGAACAGAACACCAATAGCTCTGGCTCTGAGACCAACAATCAATAAATGGTACCTCATGAAACTGAAAAGCTTCTGTAAGGCAAAGGAAACTGTCATTCGAATAAAATAGCAACCTACAGACTGGAAAAAGTTCTTTACCAACCCCCATTTGACAGAAGGCTAATATCTATAATTTATAAATTTATAAAGAACTCAAGAAATTAAACACCAAGAAACCAAATAATCCAATCAAAAAATGGGGAACAGAGCTAAACTGAGAATTCACAAAGGAGGAATCTCTATTGGCTGAGAGACACTTGAAGAAATGCTCAACATTCTAGGAGCTCTTCAACCAGCCAATCTTGCAAAATTACTGAGCTCCACATTCTTTTTTTTTTTTTTTTTTTTGGTTTTTTTAGACAGGGTTTCTCTGAATATCTCTGGCTGTCCTGGACTCGCTTTGTAGACCAGGCTGGCCTCGAACTCACAAAGATCCGCCTGCCTCTGCCTCCCAAGTGCTGGGATTAAAGGCGTGCGCCACCACCGCCCGGCCAAGCACATTCAATGAGAGAGCCAGTCTCAAAAGTACAGTAGAGGACCTAGCATAACTATCCTACAAGAAACTCTACCCAACATCAGATCAAAACAGATGCTGAGACACAGTCAAACATTAGGTGGAGCTCTGGGAATCCTGTGTAAGAGGGTGGAAGAATAGAGAGATCTGGAGGGGACAAGAACAACACATGAAGACCAACAGAACCAACCAGCCTGGGCTTCTAAAGGCTTACAGAGACTGAAATACTAACCCAAAACAAGAAGAATAAAGCATACTTAGACTAGACCTAGACCTCCCTATACATATACAGATGATAGGCAACTTGGTTTTCATACAGATCCCTTAGCAAGTGGTGGGGGGGGCAGTCTCTGTTATGGACCCTGTTGCCTGTTTTGGGACACCTTACTTAGCTTGGCGGCCATGTCAGGCCCAAGAGCAAGAGGAAGCTCTTAACCCTCATGTGACTGATGAACTGAGGGGGGTTGATATGTGGGGGCCCCCCTCACCCAAGGAGGAGGAGGGAAGGGAGAGGGGGAAGAAGGTGGAAGGGTGGGACCAGGAGGGGAGGAAGGGGCTGTGATCAGGATGTAACTTGAAAACTAAATGTTGAAAAAAAAAAGTACAGTAGAGAGTGACAGAGAAAGACATCCAATATTGCAAACACGTGCACACACACACACATTTTTCAATAAGAGCCAGAAACAACATTTCCTGAGAAATGTTTCCCCCTTGAGTAGACAATTTGCAATTATTCATTATTGGACTTCATGCTAGTTGTCCTCATAGGCCAGTTTCTTTTGAGACTCCATCAGCAAAACCAGTACTGGTAGCTCATGTGTACATTTATGTGCATCTATATGTGCACACATGTATTTGTATATACAGGTGTGGACACATCTATCTTATATATGTTGTGTGCATGTACCTCTGTGTATGTATGTGCATATGTGTGCATGTTCCCATATATACTTATGTGGATATGAACATGTTCCTTTAAATATGTGTACTTCTCTTAGTGCATGTTCCTATACACACATTCATATGTGGGTACACTTGTGTGTGTGTATGGCCCCATCAGCAGCTGGATGATAACCAATCTTCTTTGGATGACTGTTTTCACACTGGCTTCAACTGTCTCCCTAGACATACTCCATATTTTCCATCCCACAGGTTTTTACAATGTTTCTCTCAAGCATTATTAATTTTATCAAACAGCACACTGTCAAGATTTATGTTTCTCATTTGGCTAAAGTGGTATTGATCATTGTATATTAATGCAAAATTAAGATTGTATTGAACTACATCAGTATTGATCTTTGTATATTGATACAAAATTAAGATTATATTTGGCCACAATGGCATTGACCCTTGTATATTGATGCAAAATTAAGATTGTATTGGGCTACATAGGCATTGATCTTTGTATATTGATACAAAATTAAGGGTAACGCTTCTTTTTTTTTTTTTTTTTTTTTTTTGGTTTTTCGAGACAGGGTTTCTCTGTGTATCTTTGGCTGTCCTGGACTCACTTTGTAGACCAGGCTGGCCTTGAACTCGCAAAGATCCGCCTGCCTCTGCCTCCCAAGTGCTGGGATTAAAGGCGTGCGCCACCACCGCCCGGCAAGGGTAACGCTTCTTAAAGGTATTGTACCTAGTAATGCTTAAAAATGAAATGTGAAGCTTTGGCCTCTTGATACCAACCGTCATAAATTGTTTAGGATAATTAAGAAATACAAACTCATAGTCATGCAAGCGTGTCATTTTGTTAACTACTATGACAATCTATCATAGATATTCTCTAAGCTACTCAGAAATCAAGTTGCTAAGAGACAAGCAACATTTGCTTATCTAAATACAAGAGATAGATAGGGCATCTTCAAAAACCTCAAGAGATCTTCAGAATATGTCATTCAAAGATGTTTTCTTAAATTAAGATTTTTTTTGATACCGAGACATGTCAGCTCCTGACAGCACCCCCTATTCTACTCCAAGTAGAAGATGAGCATTGAAGAATCTCCAGTGTGAGATGGTTGAATTAGTGGCAAGCCTATCTC
>CAJQZJ010014957.1:6196477-6216948 GCA_907164525.1 Lophiomys imhausi
ATCAGTGACCCCAAAAATTCCACCAGAGAACTTCTACAGCTGATAAACTCCTTCAGCAAGGTGGCCGGATACAAAATCAATTCAAAAAAATCAGTAGCCCTTCTTTACACAAAAGATAAATGGGCTGAGAAAGAAATAAGGGAATCAACACCCTTCACAATAGCCACAAATAATATAAAATACCTGGGGGTAATTCTAACCAAGCAAGTGAAAGACCTGTATGATAAGAACTTCAAGTCCCTGAAGAAAGAAATTGAAGAAGATATCAGGAGATGGAAAGATCTCCCTTGTTCATGGATAGGTAGGATCAACATAATAAAAATGGCAACCTTACCAAAAGCAATATACAGATTCAATGCAATTCCTATCCAAATACCAGCTCAATTTTTTACAGATATGGAAAAAACAATTCTCAACTTCATATGGAATAACAAAAGACCCAGAATAGCTAAATCAATCATGTACAATAACAGAACATCTGGAGGTATCACCATCCCGGATTTCAAGCTGTACTACAGGGCAATAGTAATAAAAACAGCATGGTACTGGTATAGAAACAGACCAGTTGACCAATGGAATCGAATTGAAGACCCAGAAATAAACCCACACACCTATGGTCACTTAATTTTTGATAAAGAAGCCAAAAACATACAATGGAAAAAGGAAAGCATCTTCAATAAATGGTGCTGGTCTAACTGGATGTCAACATGTAGAAGAATGCAAATAGATCCATACTTATCACCCTGTACAAAACTGAAGTCTAAGTGGATCAAGGACCTCAACATAAATCCAGACACACTAACATTAATAGAAGAGAAAGTGGGGAAAAGCCTGGAACTCATTGGCAATGGTAGCAACTTCCTGAATAGAACACCAATAGCTCAGGCACTAAAACAAACAATCAATAAATGGGACCTTATAAAATTGAAAAGCTTCTGTAAGGCAAAGGACACTGTCCTTAGAACAAAACGGCAGCCTACAGAGTGGGAAAGGATCTTCACCAACCCAACATCTGACAGAGGGCTAATATCCAAAATATATAAAGAACTGAAGAAATTAAACACCAAAGAATCAAATAACCCCATCAATAAATGGGGTACAGAGCTAAACCGAGAATTCACAGAAGAGGAATCTCTAAAGGCTGAGAGGCATTTGAGGAAATGTTCAACATCTTTGGTTATCAGGGAAATGCAACTTAAAACAACTCTGAGATTCCATCTCACACCTGTCAGAATGGCTAAGATCAAAAACTCAAATGATAGCACATGCTGGCGAGGATGTGGAGAAAGGGGAACACTCCCCCATTGCTGGTGGGACTGCAAACTTGTGCAACCACTTTGGAAATCAATCTGGAGATATCTTAGAAAATTGGGAATAAATCTACCTCAAGACCCAGCCATACCCCTCTTGGGCATATATCCAAAAGATTTGAAATGAAACCACAAGGACATTGCCTCAACAATGTTCATAGCAGCTTTATTTGTAATAGCCAGAAACTGGAAACAACCCAGATGTCCTTCAACTGAAGAATGGATAAAAAAAACTGTGGTACATTTATACAATGGAATACTACACAGCTATCAGAAATGAGGAAATCATGCAATTCGAAACCAAATGTATGGAACTAGAAAAGCTCATCCTAAGTGAGCTGACGCAGTCCCAGAAAGATAAACATGGTATGTATTCCCTTACAAATGGATTATTAACCATACATCAGAGGATAACTATCCTACAACCCACACACCCAAATTGATAGGAACCTAGCATATCTATCCTAGGAAAAATTCTACCCACCAGTGAGTCATGGAATCGGCTGCAGGTTAGTGGAACCCCACACCCTAGATGGTGTGCCTTATCAAACTCCAGTACGAGTGGAAGCTCTTGGGCCTCACATGACACAAGATCTGAGGGAGTATGATATGTGAGGACCCACCTCATCTAAGGAGAAGGAGAGTACCAAGTAGAAGAACAAGGAGGGAGGGAGGGAGGGAGGGAAGGAGAGAGGGAGTGAAGGAGAGAGGGAGGGAAGGAGAGAGGAAGGGAGGGGCCAGGAGGGGAGGAGGGAGGAAACTATGTTCTAGAAGTAAATACTTTTTTAAGAAAAGAGTTAATAAGCTTAAAAATATAATAAAATACAATATAAAATTTTCAAACTATAATTTACCTTACTGGCATGAAAGGAAAATGGCCTTAATTTCAGACTAGAATGTTAGACTGCAGGTGGCTACAGAGATTACACAAACTTGATAGCAGCGTAAAAGTTTTTTTTTTTTTTTTTTTTTGTAGAGGTATAGGCTATTTCCATGGTTTGGCATTAAAAAGCAGGTAACAGGTTTAAAACACTGTAAATAAATTAAAGGTGACAGCTGTTCAACTTGGTTTTACAAACCTCCAAGAGTTGAAAAAACTTAGAGCTAAGGTAAAATAATGCATGGTGTTAACCCATGCCGTTACCTCCAGTAGAGACAGGAGGATCACTATAGAGTTAGTTGTCTTATAAATTCTAGAGTTACAAGAAACAGGGTGGTGATGGCGCACACCCTTAGTCCCATCATTGGGGAAGAATACACCCTTAATCCCAACACACTAGAGACAGAAACAGGCAGATCTCAGAGCTCAAGGCCACCTGATACAAAACACGCTCTAAACAGAGAAAAACTTTGATCCAGGGGTGGAGGAGCACATCTTTAATCCCATCAGTTGGGAACCACATGTCTTTGATCCCAAAACTTAGAATGCAGAGACAGGCACATAGGATTTGGAAAGATTTAAGTTTAAAAGCTACTTACAAAAGGCAGGCTGCAACTCAAACAAATTGTCCTTAGAGATATCAAAATATATACACTAAAGGTTTGTCTAGCTCCAAAATATCAAAATAATTTCTTCTTTAATCCGGATTGAAAGGTAATACTTTATTTATTGTCAAAAAAACCAAATTTGCTCCAGGAAAAATATTACCTGACCCCCCCTAAAAAAAGGTAATTGTCCCAGAGTTAGGATTAGGGCAGGGCTCTGTTCTTATCTTTCCAGGAGATTTAAAGCATCCATTCAAGGAATCCAGGGACAACTGGACAACGGAAACCTCAGCAGAAAACAGATCAGACACCAAAGAAGATGAGTGGCCCAGATGATCCAGTCTTGCAGACTTCTTCAATAGCAGTTTCCTCAAAAGTCTACAACCACAACAACTCAAAATCGCTAAGATCGTTCAGCTCCACAGACTACTCCAGCCAGATCTTCAGTAAAGCTCTGAAGATCAGCTTCTGTCTATGAACTTCTTAGGACATCTAAATAGCTGAGCACAAAAGGACTGAACATCAAATGATTCTATTAACATTTTTAACCATTTTTCCATTCCTATTTGGGCCCTAAACAGGTTTACTACGTCCCAAATCAGCAGGAAGTCATTTTAAGAGAACAACGTCCCATCCCCAGAAGGTGGGGAGGGTGTTCCCCCCACTTTGGTTATTTGATAGATAATAGAAATTTTTGTTATTTAGGGGAAAATACTACAAGCTGTTAAATGGTCTGGTTAAATGGGTTTTGGAAGTTAGACCCAGGGACTTCTCTCTTTTTCTTTTCTGTATCCTCCTTTCTCTCCTATATAGGAGTGAACAGACTTGAGAAAAATGGGACATAGACATAGTATAGGAAAGATCAAGAAAAAAGGACAAATTATTGAATATAGCCTTATACCTTTGTATACTGATACAAAATTAATATTATATTTCGCTAAATTGGTATTGATCATTGTATATTAATGCAAAATTAAGATTGTATAGGGCTACATCAGTATTGATCTTTGTATACTGATACAAAATTAAGATTATATTTGGCCACAATGGTATTGACCCTTGTATATTAATGTAAAATTAAGATTGTATTGGGCTACATTGGTATTGATCTTTGTATATTGATACAAAATTAAGATTATATTTGGCCACATTGGTATTGATCTTTGTATATTGATACAAAATTAAGGGTAATGTTTCTTAAAGGTATTGTTCGTAGTAATACTTAAAAATGAAATGTCAAGTTTTGACCTCTCGCTACCAACTGACATAAACTGTTTATAATAATTAAGAAACGGAAACTAATAATCATGAAAACGTGTCATTTTGTTAGTTACTATGACAGTCTATCACAGTTATTTTCTAAGCTATTCAGAAATCAAGTTGCTAAGAGACAAGCAATATTTGCTTATCTAAATATAAGAGATAGATAGGGCATCTTCAAAAACCTCAAGAGATCTGCAGAATATGGCATTCAAAGATGTTTTCTTAACTTAAGATTTTTTGATATCGAGACATGTCAGCTCCTGACAGCACCTCCTATTCTACTCCAAGTAGAAGATGAGCATCGAAGAATCTCCAGTGGGAGATGATTGAATTGGTGGTAAGCCGTTCTCTTGGCAAGAAAAACCCCTTGCTTCAACTGTAGACAGACTTCTGTCCAAAAAGGACAAAACTTGGAAGCAGATAAGTCGACAGCCTAGCTCTGCCAAGACAGGGTAGGTAAGTCCTTCATAATTCCTGCTCTACAGTCAATGTCTGTCAGAGAAATGGAGCCAAATGGCTGAAGATTGAT
This sequence comes from Lophiomys imhausi, assembly GCA_907164525.1. NCBI lineage: Eukaryota > Metazoa > Chordata > Mammalia > Rodentia > Muridae > Lophiomys > Lophiomys imhausi. Next base: position 6,201,065 of record CAJQZJ010014957.1, read on the forward strand.
GCTGGAATGTATGGAGAGAAAATGGGAACTGTCCAGGCAGCCACTGGTATGTCATTTTTCAGTTTTGGAAGCTGCAGGCCCTGCACTTCCTATATAATCAGATATATTTATCCCTCTCAGGTCTCTGAGGTGGTTGAAGAATAGATAGCTAGAGTCTCATAGTTAAATTTTGAGTTGTTTAGGAATCAAGAGGGTGTTCTGGATCTAAGAAGATATTTTTAAAATTATGAGGCAAGTTAGTATGAAAGCTGAGTTAGATATAGAACTTTAAACACATGGAGATGGTTAGATAGTAGAATGTTAAAGTCAGGTGCCAAATACATATGGACTGGACATTGGGAATGTATGCTAAGCCATGTAACTCTTATAATTGTGGCCTATTTATTTCTGTTGTTTTGTATTGTATTTATAGTTATAAGAAAAAGAACCATTTTTTGGGCTGAAAGGGAGAGCTGTTGGGGGGAAAAAGAAATACCTTAAACTAAAAAAAAAAAAAAGAAGGGAAGAGGATGGGGGGTTGAGGGGGAGGAGGGTGGAAGGGTGGGACTGGAGGGGGGAGTAGGGAGGGGATTGTGATTGAGATGTAACTTGAAGAAACAATAAATAAATTATTTAAAAAAAAAAAGAAACAGCATTTGTTGCCAAGCCTGATTGCTGCAGCTCCATACCCAGGGCCTACATAGTGGAAGAAGAAAAGTGACTCCTCCAAGTTGTCCTCTGACTCTATATGACCCCAACATAAGCACTATGGTGTGTGCAGGTATATACACACACACTGAATAAATATAATAAAAATTGTTTTAAAAGTTTAAAAAAAAATCCTGCCCCTAGAGGCATTGCAGATGTGACTGCTATGTCACATGTGCATCAGGAGGTGGCAGAGAGGAGAGAGGCTATGTCTACATTAGTGTTCTAGCCTATGAACATCTGAATGAATAATAATCTAACATTCTTGGCCCTCAAATGACTTCTGAACTGGGGCGAGGGACTGTTATGTAGGGACACTCCACTCCAGAGGAGTAGGATGGAAGGGTTAGGGGGTAAAGGGTGGGAGGGCGGGGCTGGGAAGGGGGGAAAGAGGACAATATGATGGAGATGTAACCTGAAGCAACAAATAAATAAATTTATTTATTTAAAAAAAAAAGCTGGATACCAGCATAATATTGGCGCCAGGGGTCCCAGACATGGAGCTATCCTGTGATGTCCAGTAGTTCAACACCAGGCAATCCCAGGTGGGCTCCCAGGACAGGAAGCAAGCCAGAGACTAGAAGAACCCTGCCTGGCCCTAGATGTGGAAGTTGTGGGTGAGTGAGCCCTGAGGGAGTGAGTGTGGAAGAGTCAGCCCTGCCTTTTGTCTGCTTCGTGGTGATGTTGGCAAGGGAGAGATGCCCTCCCCTCCCTTTTGCTGTCAACACCAGTGCTGGACAGGAGATCTGGCCACATGTGGTCACAAAAGCAGGAGAGCTGTACCTGCCCCTCACATGCTGCAGCACTCGGGAGAGCAGGTCCTGCACTTTCCCTGGGCAACACAGTACAGCTGGCCTTGGATATGGGGGTTGTGGGTGAGCCAGCCCTGAGGGAGTGACTGTTGGAGAGTCTTTTGTCTGCTTTGTGGTGGTGTTGTCAAGGTATAGATCTCCTCCCCTCCTTTTTGCCCTCACCACCAGTGGTGGACAAGAGATCTAACCCTGCCCCTCACATGCTGCAGCACTTGGAAGAGCAGACCCTGTACTTCACCTAGACAGCACAGTACAACTGGCCCTGGATGTGGGGGATGTGTGTGAACTGTCTTTCAGTGCTGTTGATGAGAAAGAGATTCCCTCCACTCTCTGATGCTCTCGACACAGGTAGCAGATGGGAGAGTTGGCCATGATGGGCTCATGGGAAGAGGAAAACTGGTTCAACCCTTACCTCTTGCAGCACTTGAGAGAGCAGGTCCTACACCTTACCTGGGTAGTACAGTAGAACTGGTCTTGGATGTGGGGGTTACAAGCCCAGAACCAGGGCTTTGAGTTGGCCCACACCAACATATACCCCATGGATCAACTGCTGGAGTGCATGAAGCCAGGTCCACAGACTCAAAACTGCAGGATCACCATGACAAAGGACAACAATAGTATATCTGAGAGGAGTCCCAGTGAAGTTCCGGTATTGACAAAGGAGCAGAAGCCAGAGGCCTCGTACCAGACCAAGGAGTCATTATAATGAACACTTGCAAGTAAAAAAGTGTGGACAAAAGGGAATATTGTGGGACACACTAGAGACACACTACAGCTTCCACAATGAGATTTTTATTTTATGTTGGAAGAGGTTTCCAGGGTGGAGGATGGGTCTGAGGGGAGGTGGGAGATGAAAGGGAACAGAGTGTATGATGTGAAATTCACAAAAAAAAAAAAAACAAAAGAAACATAAGTTTAAAAAACTAATGGCTAAAAATTCACCAGATGTTTTGAAAAACAATCACCACATTTGAGAAACTCAGTGAGCTCAAATACAATGAACACAGATTTGTTGGACATAGCAAAAATACTGAAGCTAATGACAAAGAGAAAAATATGAACCCAGAAAGAAAGCAATATCATGTAAGGGAATACCAATAAAATTAACAAACATATTGTCATCAGAAGCAATGGAGGCCCGACACAACTCAAAGTATTGGGAAGCAGGGCCTGGGTCGAACAACAATGTTACAGCCCACAAAACTATCTTTTAAAAATTAAGATGAAATGATGGTTTTTACATGGAGCAAAATAGAATAGCCATTCAGAACTGGCAGCATAAGAAATATGAGCTGAAGTTCCTCAAGCTGAAATAAAAGAGGAACACATGTAAAGGTGATTTATGTTGGCAGTTACTTAAAAAATATTTTAATATGTATTTAAGCATTTTGCCTGCAGGTATGTATGTGCACTGTATGTATGTATGTATGTATGTATGTATGTATGTATGTGTGTGTGTGTGTGTGTGTGTGTATGTATGTATGTATGTATGTATGTGCATGCCTAGTGCCTGCAGAAGCTAGAACAGGATGTTGGATCCCCTGAAACTGGAGTTATAGACAGTTATGAGCTGCCTTGTCAGTGCTAGGAATCCGACCTAGGTCCTCTGTAAAAGCTGCATGTGTCGTTTCCTTTTGAGCCAACTCTCCAGCCCTAGGCTTCCTCTTTTAACTGATGGAGAAATCAGTCAAGTAGAATAATATGAAAATAATTGTATCATGGATGCTAAAACATATACAAATGTAATAAATTTCACAGTCACTGTGCCAAAGAGTAAACTGCGAAGAAAGGTTTTTTGGAGTAAAGAAATTCACTAGATTGTAATGCTAATGCATAGAACAAATCATAGGAGCCAGGCATTCTGACTAGGAAGGGTGTCAATCTCCCACGTTCAGAGGACATTGTAGAAGCGGGGGTAGAAGATTGTAAGAGCCAGAGGATCAGGGAGTTTGCTGTGAGATATTTTTCTAGCAATGTTAGAAGCTACACCATAAGGTCTCACCAACATGACTGCCTAAATATGAACTGAACAAGGACAACATTAGACATGCTAACATGAAGGGAAATGAGACCTCAACCTTACACAAAGAACTACAGTAACTAAGGAATGCTGAGAGTAGGAGAAGTACTCTTCCCTGGGAGAAGCACACTGATTGGTTATCCAATAACCAAATAGATAAGCCCTGAAAAAAAAATACACACAAGTAGCATTATACAAAGTGAACAGTTTGCAACAACAATTAATGAAAAAAGAAACAATAGATTTGAAAAAGAGCAAGAAGGGATATACGGGAGACTTTGGTAGGAGAAAAAGGAAGGAGAAAACGATATAATTATATTATAATCTCAAAAAATGGAAGAATAATAAAAAAGAAGGGTATTGTAACAAACCATATAAAATGGTTTGTTATTTCTTCTGTTTCACAAAAGTCATAAAAATTATATAAAGTAATAGTATACTATATAATATTATGTGCAACTTCTATAGCTGTGACATATATAAAATAGTATAACAGAAGGGGCAATGGTGGGGGAGGGAAAACCATAAACAGAGTATATTATATGAAAAAAATCTATTTTCAATAAACAAAAAAAAAGCCCTAAAGGAGGGAAATGGGAAAAGAACTATATAAAAATTCACCAGTGCCCCTTCCGCCCCTTGCCATTCCCCCCACCCCAGCCCCTCACCATCTTTGGCAAGTGGAAGGGCAGGAGAGCTGGCCCTGACCCTCACTGGTTACAGCACAGCAGAGCTGGCTCTGGTGCTCTGGGTGCAGGTGAGCTGCCCTGAGGCCATGAGAGTGGAAGAGCTGTCCCTGGCTTTGCTGGCTGTGGCATTGGGTATGCTAGTTGGTGCAGTGCTAGAGAGCTCATACTAGTGGTGTAGGTGCAAGAGAGCTGGCAGGCTACCAACTCAGCTACTCATCTCAACATCTACCTCATCTGTGAATTCCTGGCGTGTAACCAAGTTTTTAATTATTATTTAACACTTATTTATTACTATATTCACTTATAACAAATACCAACAATTTCTTAACTATTAATCCTACAAATTCCTACAATCCCTTTAACCTAACCACTAATCTTATTGACAATTATTTTCCTAACCTTTTAGAAGGATACAGTCTCTGGGGTAGGTCCTCAGTCGTCAGGAACATAGTCTTTGTTGTAGATTCTTTAACACACTTAGCAGTCCTTTTTCTGGAATATCTCAGATGTAGGTTCGTCAGGGTAATCTGGTTATTGTAGTCTCACCTTAAATAAGGCTTGATGCTTTCTTCTCTCTAGGAGACCCCAGCCCCTTCATATCAGCAACTCTGCCGCTCTACCTCAGAGTCCTTAAAGCCAGGCACAGTTTCCTTTTGGCCACTGTTCATAGAAATCAAACCCCTCTAGGCAAAAGCTGAGCCACATGGTTTGGTCCTTGGCCTTTTGGTGTCTTGCTCAGGCTTTCTTTACTCACCAGCTTCTTTCTGCCTCAGGGAGAGCTGGCCATCAAATGATAGCCAGCACTTTTTTCAGCAGGACTCTCGGAACTCCCATCAGGGGCCTCTTTCTTTTTTTATGGGGCTCCATGCACTGTCCTTAAATAGGAGGAACTTTGTTTCAGCTTAATTTGGGCTCCGCCCACTTAGCAGCTGAAAACAATGTCAGGCCAGATACTTTGTTTAAGTCCATTAAGTCTTTCCTGTTTTTCCTGACTTCAACCTTGTTTTTCAGTCCAATAAGTCTCCTGTTTGTTTCCTGTTTTCACCTGACTTCAACATTGTTTTTCCACAAGCTGATAAGCTAAATCGCTCACAGCCAAGTTGATCTTCATGCCCCGAATTAAGAGACTGTATCAGAAACCCCTATATATTTTCTAAATCTAATTTAATTATTCTAACTCCCTACACTGGAGCATGTAAAGGGACTGGTACTGCAGATCCAAAGCTGTAGGATCTCCATTACACAGAGCAACAACAGGACATCTGAGAGGAGTCTTAGTGAATATCAAGTACTGACAGTGTGGTAAAAGCCAGAGGCCTTGAACCAGACAATATTCACTGCAATGAATGTTTGCAAGTAAAAATGTGTGGACACAAAAATATACTGTAGGACACACTGTGACACAGTACAGCTTCCATGAAGACATGGGGTTTTGTTTGTTTTGTTATTTTTAAATTTTATTTTATTTTTGTTTATTTTATTTTGTGGAGAAGGAAGGTGGATACAAAGGGACAGGAAGGTGAGTGGGATTGGGGTGCATGATGTAAAGTTCATAAAGAATCAATAAAAGGCTTTAAATTTGTTTAATTAATTAAAAGATGGACAGTGGGATGGCTCAGTGGGTTAGTGCACTTGCCTCTAAGCCTGATGACCAGAGTTTTATCTTTGGAACCACATGGTGGAAGAAGAGAACTAAGTCCCATAAATTATCTTCTGACCTCCACACATGCACCTCAGCATACACATATGTGTACATACACACAATAAATAATAAAGTGCAAATTCAAATTTTAAATTACTTAAAGGATAAGTGCTACATTAGAAAATATTTACTTAATACAAAAAGAAAGCAAAAAGAAATAGAAGAATAAAGAATACATGAGCTAAGGCTGCTATGGCAGTGTGTAGCTGTAATCCCAGCACCAGGAAGCCAGAGACAGGAGGAATTTTAAGGCTTGCTGGCCATCCAATCTACCCAATTGGTGGGCTCTAGGTTCAGAAAGAGGCCTTGTATCAAAGAATAAAGATGGAGAGTAATTGAGGAAGATGCCTCATGTTAATCTCTGATCTCCAGTTCGTGTACACACTGTATAAACTCATCCACACACATCTGCCCGTATCAGCACCTATACCAACAAACACAAGAAAACCATGAGCTATAGAAAAAGAAAGCTAAAGGGCAGGTGTAAATGCAACCTTGTCAATAATAATATTTAACTTGAGTGTATTAAGCACCCAAGAAAAAAAGCAAGGATCATCATACTATATTTAAAAGGAAGTTTCGACTATATGCCCAATAAAAGAGACACACTCTCTACTCAAAGCAACAAACTGAAAGCAAAAATGATAGAAAAGGTAGCCAGTAGCAGCCATGGGGGCTGGAGCGGGTCTATACTAGTATCAGACAAAACATAATTAAAGATAAAATGTTGCTAGGGATAGAAAGCAATACTCATGAAGACCATTCCAGTATTTAAAACAGTGTCTTTATTTGCACATGATGCATCTCACCTCTAGAAAGTCTTCAGGAAGTCATTGAAAGTCTATCAGAAGAAACAACTATTCAGCCAACTTGTACAATATGGTATCTACACAGAGAGATCCATTTACCTCTAGGTGTATTCTATGAACAATTTGGAAATTAGGTTAAGAAAATATTTTTTTTATTTATAATGTCATCAGACAGAATGAAAGACATAAAAATAAATTTAATAGACCAGAAGATGGTAATGACACACACCCCACATCCATGCACTCAGTCTCTAGGGAATAAGTGAGAGATAGTTTTTGAACAGTTGTCTTGAGAGATCTCTAATGGCAAATCAACACCAGTTTCAGTAGGAAAATAAAAACAAAACTACCTTAGTTAGAATAGGAGAAAGAGCCTTGAGTCTTCCAAAGGGCTCAGCCATTCCTGGGCTCCACTCCAGCAAAGAGAGGGAAATAGCGGAGGACTAGAGCCTTGCTAAGTAAGAGAGAAGAGTCTCAGAAAGCCTGCACCAAATCAATGCAGAGAATTTACAGAGGAGGGAGAGAGAGAGAGAGAGAGAGAGAGTGGTACCTAGCAGAAGGAGGGGCAGGGTCCAAAGGAAAAACAAAACAAACCAGAGAATCTAAAACACAACCAAGGCTGGACACATCCGATCTGATCTGCAATCCAAACATACAGTTAATCTTGGGATCTGCATACCATACAGATCCCAAGATTAACTGTAAAACCCTCTCTTTCTAGCATTTCACGGGGCAGCTGCAAGAAGTTGTTTTGAAATGACTCCTGCTAAGTCAGTAGTTAGGGAACTCTAGATGTAACAGCGCTCTCCGGGACTGAGGGAGGAAGAGGATTCCAGGATTGCGTATTACCTCTAGCTGGAAAGGAAGATCTTTGAGTCAGAACAGTGCCGTGTTCCACAAGGATGCAGCCTGATCTGAGACTTACTAGTTCCCTGGAAGAGGTACAAGTGACAACTGCTTAAAGGCACTAGGGTGCATGCCTGTGGGAAGTTTGCCAATAGCCCTTTTCAGCGCTTGGAGATCGAAAGACCTTATTATAGTGCCCACTACCTAGCCCGCAAACCACCTCCTTTGGTTATGGAGTAAACAGCACATAAACATCAACAAAGGGAGCTTAATTCTACTAGGGCTCTGTTCTCTTTGGAGGCTCCCAGCGCAAATGGCCAGGGAAGGAAAGGCAAGATGGCGTAGAGACACAACCTGCACCTGCGCTCAGGCAGGGCTGGCGCAGACACTCTGCACCTGTGTTGGGGCATGAAACCACAGAGCCACAGTCTGTAGCTGCTGTGCCCAGGTGCAACTGCATAGAGGCACCTGCTCTTCGGTACATGTGAGTGACTGCAAACAGGCTATCTGCACCTGGGCACACATGCGGGACAACATGGAGCCACTCTGCACCTGGACACATGTGTGAGTCTCATAGAGACAGTCTGCCCTGCACTGGCACAGAAAGAGATATAATTTTAATTTTGTAGAGTGTTCTGTCCTGCTCTCCCAAGACAGGTTGGCTTGGGACTGGGATCTCCCAACTCTGGCTTCCCAGGGACTGGGTTTTTTTGGTTGTATGATTCTAATGCATCATACACGTCTCTCGTCATTGTACCTTTAACTGGTACTGTCTTGTCTCCTCCCTTCTTTTTTACACCCACTTATATTTATTATGCCCAACTCATACTGTTGGTCTTACATGATTCTGCTTCCATTACTAACTGTTTCCATAATAACTTTAATATCTAGTAACTTAGCACACAACCATCTTTGCTCCTTTATACCAACAAAGGAATTGGTGTCCAGGGGGCCATGGTTTTTAATTGGATATAGCTGTATTTTCATAGTAGGCCTATCTACCAGTTGTGATTGATTATGAAGTTTTTATTCTACTCCTAGAGTGGTGGTGAAGATCACAAGTTGTGCACTGAGAATGTGAAGTTAAGGTTTAACCATTGAGACACACTCCCCCAGTGGGGAGGAACAAAAACTTGACCCTATTGTCACCTAGCCACACTTGAACATTGAAAACATTTAAACTGAAAAAAAAAAAGATGATTTTTTAAAAAAGCCAATGACCTAATCACAGATGTCCAAAGCCCACAAAATATGATACAGAAACCAGAAATTTTCCTTTCTACCAGTCAGGAACACATTGAGAAAAAAAAAAGTCAGGCAAACAACACATTCACAATAAAAGACATTCATAGAAAACAGAATCTTGAGCAAAAAAGAACAGTTCTTCAGAGTCGTGGTAACAAACCATCATGGTACACATGAATGGATGAATAGAATAGAATAGAATAGAACAGAATAGAATAATAGCCATAACTATACCCACAATATAGTCATATAATTTTAACAAAGATGTAAACAATGTGCATCAGAAAAAAAATAAAACCTCAAACAAACAAGGCTGAGTCAGTTGGATGTCAACATGGAGAAGAATAAAATCATGTCCTTCTCTCATCCCGTGAATAGATCAACTCAACATGGCACAAAGCAAAGGGTCTCACATTCTGAAACTGCCAGAGACTACGTGGATAAAATTCTTTGAGGACTGGAATTCAGTTCCCAGCACCCACATGGTGGATAAAGCTGTTGGTAACTAGTTCCAGCTGCAGTGGTCTCTTCTGGCTTCACAGGCATGGCATGCGTTCAGACACAGACTTGAATCTGCAGGTCAAATACTTGTAAACATAAGAAATAATGAAAGCTCTCACACAGCTCAGGAAACAAGAACTGACAAGCCATATCACGTTAATTTTTAAAGCTTCTGTACAAAAAAGAAAACAACCATCAGACCCAAGATGCAGCTTACACAATGGAGAAAAACTGCTAGCTATAGGTCTGACATGGGATTAAAATCTAGACTATATAAGGAACTCAAAAAATTAAATACGGAAAAAGTAAGCAATCAAATAAGTATATGGGTTAGTGAAATAAAAGACAATTCTCAAAACGTGAAACACAAATAGCAAACCATGAAAATACATTCAGCATCCTTAGCCATGAAGGAAATGCAAATTAAAACTGCATTGAGATTCCATCTCATCTCAGTCAGAGTGGCCATCATTAAGGAAATGAACAACTGGGGCTGCAGAGATGGCTGAGAATACTGGCTTCTCTTGCAGAGAGCCCAAATTCTGTTCACAGCCACTTTCCCTTCAGGAGAGCCACTGCCCTCTTCTGGCATATCCATGGGCACTTCCTGCATGTGGTACACATACAGAGAAGCAGACAGACACACACACAAATACATGTTTTTGAAAAGAGGATGAAAATCAATAAACAATGGCAAGGATTCGGGGGAAGGGGACACTTGTACGCTGCTAGAGTGTGATGTGGTACAGCCATTATGGAGTTAAGTGCCATGATTCCTTAACACAGTAAAACTGGAACTATCATATGAACACATCTGGTATACAGCAAAAGTGCCCTGGACCAGCATATCACAGAGGCTTGCAAGTCCAGCTTATTGTAGCTCTATTCACATTAACTCAATTACAGAACCACTGTAGGTGTCCATCAGCGGATGAACCAACAAAGAAAACGTGGCACATGCTCTCAGTGTAGTTTTACTCAACCATAAAGAAGAAACAGTGTCATTCACTAGAAGATGAATACAGCTGAAGATTATCATATTAACTGAAATATGCAGACTTAGATATCACATCTGTCCTCTCAATTATGGATCCTAGGCAGGGTGTGTGTGGTGTGAAAGCAGAAAGGAGGCTGGTGAAAAATATGGAAATGAGGAATGGGGAGAGAGGAAAAGGACTGTGAGGAGAATATGATCAAAGCTAAGACACAACTAAAGAAATTGTCTTTATGAAATGCATCACTATTTATAACGAACATAACTAGAAAGAAAAAGAAACATGTGTTTTTAAAACTGATGACTAATTTATTATGAAATATTCAATAGCATTTTAAAGTCTTCAGAAAGCCCAGAATTTAATCATAAACTTTATAGATGTGTTAATTTTTTCACTAAAAATTCAGTGAAAAGCAAATACAAAAGCACAAAAAAAAACCTGTTCAAGATAAAGATTTCAAGTTAAAATATGTTTGCAATAATAACCCCCCAAAAGAAGCTATTACTGGTTTTTCTTGAGAGGAGTGACACTGGGGCTGTGATTTATAAGCTTAAAATGACATTTAGGTTAGTGGAGTGGGTTCATGTTTTGGGACAGGTGGAAGCATAAGCTTGAGAGTCAAGCCTCTGGTGTCTTGGCCCTAGAATGGAGGTAGGCGTGGGTGAAGAGGAATCCACGGCCTGGAGCTGCTGTCAAGCCACTGTTTCTTTTACAACAGTCTGTTCCCCCTAAATAATACTGGGGAACAAAACCTAATCAAGTAAAACAGGACAAAAACAAAACAAAACAAAATGACCAGGGAAAGGGAACAATAAAAGCCAAAAGTTTTATCTGTCCCAATAGATGCACAAAACACAACAGCAACAAAAACCAGAGCAATATGGTAAAACATGGTGCTATAACACAAGCAGAAACTTGCAACTCCTCTCTAACACAGTCAAATGACTGAAACACCAGAAAGAGTTCAATGCCTCATTTCCAACAAGACTGGTGACCAGATAGAAGGCTCGAATGGACAGCCAGATAACTAAGAAAATCGAGACGAGACAAGAACACTGACACAGTGGGTGGAAGACATGAGTGTTAGGACACACTCATTACCTACAGGGAAAGGAGCCTAAAAAAATAACGGACAGAATGAGTCAATTGGTCAAATGAAAACACACTGGGGAAGCATTATCAACAGACCAAACAGAATAAACATGAGAGGTAGAGGACTTACTCAGTCTTATTTATTTTTTATGTGTGTTTGTATATATTATTGCTTCAATTCTCTGATTCAAACTAACATCCACAAATAAGAGAAGACATGTAAAAAGTATCTCATGTCTATTTTCCAAACTTCACAAAATGCTCCTGAAGTTCAGGTGAAGCAGAAGAGACCCAGAAAAGCCAAGCCAATATTTTTTTTAAAAGGTCTTGAAAACTCACATTTCCCAATCCAGAAACTTGTTACATAGTTACAGTAATCAAGAGAAGGTGTGCTGTAACTGACACAGGTCAGCTGATTAGATATGAGATTCTAAAAGTCAGTGCTTTTTTTTCAGATTTTTCTTTTTTATACGTTTTTCAAGACAGGGTTTCTCTGTGTAACAGCCCTGGCTGTCCTGGACTCACTCTGTAGACCAGGCTGGACTTGAACTCACAGAGATATGCCTGCCTCTGCCTCCCGAGTGCTGAGATTAAAGGTGTGAGCCACCATGCCCAAGTCAGTCTTTTTTAAAAGACATAAATATTTGTATGGTTGTGTATGTACATGTGAGTGCAGTGCCCTTAAGGGCCAGAAGAGGGTGCTGGATCCCCTGGAGCTGGAATCACAAGCATTCATGAGCAGTCTGACGTGGGTGCTGGGAACTGAACTCAGGTCCTCTGCAAGAGCAGCACATAGCCTTACCCGCTGAGTCATCCTCTATCCCCACCAAAAGCCAATCTTTATATTTGTGACCTACTGAATATTCAAATATGGTGTCAACCACAAGAAAACCTACAGAATCAACTAACCTGGACTGAACCACCTGCCAGGGAGTGTGCACAGGACTCTGACCTAGGTCCTCTGCACACATTTAACAGTTGTACAGGTTGGTCTTCATGTGGGATTCCTAACAGTGGGAGCAGGGGCCTTCTCTGATTCTGTTGCCTGACTTTGGGACACTTTCCCCCCATGCAGCTGCCTCATAGGAGAAGATGTGCCTAGTCTTACTGCAACTTGATATGCCATGGGAGGCCTCCCCTTTTCTGAACAGAAAGAGAAGAGGAGTGGGTTGGAGGGGAGGGAGAGGACTGGGAGAAGAGAGGAGAAACTTCAATTGGGATGTAAAGTGAATTAATTAATTTAAAGATGGTGTCAAAACAAACCAACAATGAAAGAATAAAGTTCTGGACAGATGTTCTTACACAGTGATGTTTCCTCACACCCCACCTCCTAGCAGTTCCAGGTCTTACATTAAAGATCTTTGGTTTGTTTGGAGTTGACTTTTGTCCAGAGTGAGAGATACAGACTAGTTTCACTCAGGTGGATATTCAGTTTTCCCAGAACCGTTCATTGGTTCCTAGTGAATATCCACATGCAAAAGAATAAAGTCTGGTACTTTTCTCATACCATAAACAAAAGTTAACTGGAAATGGATCATCGTTTGCCTAAACCTAGATGCTAAAATACAGCAAAGGAGAAGGCAGACATAAAGCATGCAGGGTCTTGAGAGGTCTAGGAAGCAGCTGCTTCTTAGATATGATGCCAAAAGAAAAATTGGACTCATCAGAATTAATAATTCTATGTTTCAGAGCACACATTTCTGAAAAAGGAACAGTGTTCAGGTACAGAAAGGATTCCAGTAGCTCACTAATAAGAGAGTCAGTACCCCAGGGTTCAGACTCACCAACTGTTCAAGGAGTTAGTCTTTAAAAAGACATATAAACATGGCATCTATTCACTTATAATCATATATTAGCCATATAGTACAGGATAACTATTCTACAACCAGTGCACCAAAGGGAACAGGAACATACACACTGTTTCCTGTCAATGAGACACTTTGCCCTAGTGGTGCTGCCTTGTAGGCCCCCAGTGTAGGAAGAGGCTCTTGGCCCTCATATGACTGCTGAACTGGGGCGGGGGACTGTTATGTAAGGACATTCCACTCTAGAGGAGTGGGTGGGAAAGGATGGGGGTACGGGGGGGGGGGGCAGGACTGGGAGGGGCATAAAGAGGACACTGTGATGGAGATGTAACTGAAGTAATAAATAAACATTAAAAAAGTAATTAAAAAAGACATACAAATGGCCAATATGCACATAAGAAATGTTTACTAAAATTGGTCACAGGGAAGCGGATCAAAACCCTAATCAGATACTGCCCGGCAGATACATCCAGGTGGCAATGAGACAGGAAACGGAGAAACTGGAACTTTTATGAACTGATGGTGACAAAATATAATGACGCAGCCACATTGAAAAACAACTTAGGAGTAATTCAAAATGTAAACACACAACTACCATACAACCTAGCAAGTTGGTTATAAGAAAGAACTAAAGCACATTCCAGTGAAAACTTGCATGTCTGCTGCTAGGAACATGACGACCAAACCTACCCAGCAGCAACAACCCAGTGCCCACCAACTGATGAGTGGATCGATAAGATGTGGTATGCCCATGCATAGGCACATTACCTGGAATGTGAAAAGGAAGTGGGGTGCGACCCACACGTGGTACACCATGTCTGGAAAGCAGTATGCTAGGTCAATAACCAGTACAGAAGACCACTTACGTGATTTTATCAAAACGAGACGAACAAAACAGGCAAACATAGACAGACAGAAAGATCAATTCCTGCCTAAGTTGAAGGGTGACGGTTAGGAGTTATGACTAATGGGTGGAGAATTGACAAAAGTTGTTTGCACAACTTGGTGGAGATACCAACAACCACTGTATATGCTAAATAGGTGAATTTCATGTATGCAGATTATATCTCAATAAAACTGTCTTCAAATACCAGCTGAGGCAGTGAATTTTACTTCGTTGTGAGCTCATGACTTTTTAGTTCCCCACAGTCAGAAATCTGCTGCTACCACTAGCACTGGCTGGATCTCATCCTAGATGTGCAGACACCCATGAAGCAGCGTGAGCAGCCGGCTGGTAAACTCGTGGAGTGCTGGAAGATTCTATAGCGTGCAGTGCAGAACAGCAATTAAAATGTCCCCAGATGTTCATTTTGATGACAAAATGGAAGGCTTCTGAAGTAGGAGACAAAACCCACTTCGGGAGCACTCCATGTAGAAGGCATTCTAAATTTAGCTGGAGCATTAGTTCATTTGTTGAAGGAAAGCTACGGGGCTGGGCATCTTCATTCCCATGGCAATTCTCTTCAGTAGACAGGTTTGCTCCTGCAACTATGAATTCCTTTTTGCTTGTACATTATTCATACATTTTAAATGGCACCTTCTGTCACGGTTTTCCCCCAGATACTAAAAACTTCCTCCAAGTTCCATTATAATTTGAATATGTAATGTCTTCCCCATAAGCAAACCACAAAGGGAACTTAAGTTCAAATGAGACCATTGCTCTGCTGTCCTGCTGGTGTAGCCAAGACTTTGAATAGTCACCAAGCCAGACACTGGGAAGTAGGAGGATATAGGGTCCTCATACAAGCTAGAGGCCCTGTGAACAATTCTGTCGCTACTATCAAGACAAACACAACCAAGTACATTGGGGGACTTTCACTGGGGCCCTATGAGGATCTTGGCCCCACTACTATGTGGTCCACTGATATTTTCCTGGGGACTAGGAAAGGAGAGAGAAGAAGAGTTGGGTTCTTACCAGGATGCTGTGTGTAAGTGTATTTTTGGATAAAGAAAGGAAATGAAGATTTATGGAACAAGAGTCCTGGTTGCCTGTGTGACCACTCTGCTATAACTCATTCACGTGAGTTACAGAAATTAATCTGCAAAATAACCTTCTGACAGATATATTAGTGTTTTAGTTCTTTTTCTACGTCTGTGGTGAGACACCATGACCAAGGCAACTTATATAAAAGAAAGTTGTTAATTTGGGGCTCAGGGTTGCAGAAGGTTAGAGTCCATGGCCATGGTGGTAGGCATCATTTCAGCAGGTAGAGCAGTAGCTGAGAGCTTGCATTTTGATCCATGAACACAAGACAGAGAAAAGTGACTGGGAATGGCTTCTGAAACCTCAAAGCCCACCCCCAGTGATACACCTCCTCCAACAACAACACATCCATTAATCCTTCCCAGAGAGTCCTACCAACTGGTGACCAAGCATTCAAACCTATGAGCCCACAGGGGCCATTCTCATTTAAACCACCAGAATTAGTAAAGCTGAATTTCTAAAAGAAACTAAATTTCAGAACAGCTAATCATTTGCTTAAATGGTCATGGTGGCTCATGCTTTAATCTCAATTTCTGGAAGGCTGAGGCAGATGGATTGCCATGAGTTCCAAGACATCAGGCTGCATCATAAATTCTCAGCTAGCCTTGGCTATAAAGTAAGAGTCTCAAACAAACAAAGGAAACAACAATCACACACACACACACACACACACACACACACACACACACACACACAC
>CAJQZJ010014957.1:6216958-6227325 GCA_907164525.1 Lophiomys imhausi
CACACACACACACACACACACACACACACACACACACACACACACACCACTTGCTTTAGGTGCTGGAACTTGACCCTCAACACATCCCATCCACCCCCCATATCCCCATACTGTGATGTTTGGGGGTGACACCTTTGGTCCATGCCCAGAAATAGAGGTTGACAGTGGCTGAGCTTTTCTGAAAGGAAATAAATGCCTCTTACTTTATAGACCTTAAAATTCGAGGCAATGAAAGACAGAGAACAGATGCACATAATCATTAAAAATACATTAAATACTTATCAGCAAGTAACACGTTTTGGGACTTTTTAAAGATATTTACTTATTCAAATATTTGTCTCTCTAAATGGATGTGTTGGGATTTGTGTGTAACTGTAAGGAGAGGTGAACAGAGGATCTGTTGTCAGAAAGGTCTGAGCTCTGAGAGGACTTAGACACTATCTGAAAGGGAAAACTAGATTTCCTACCAAACCAGAAATCTTTTTCAATTTAATAAACTAAGTCTCTGAGGAGGTAAATTTAATAAATTAAGTCTCCAAGGTGGGAAGGAGGAACAGTCTCTGCTGAACGGATAGTGTTCCGCAGCTGTACACAGGCCTGCCCTGGGAGGCCAGTGCAAGCCTGGGTCCAGAACTGGAGTGTTGGCTGTTATTCATGGAAACATGAGAACCTCATGGAAAAAAGGAGATAAACTGAAGGCCAGTGCCTGCTGTGTACAGTAGGTATAAGTCCTGTTCCAACTATGTTGAAGGAAGCCAATGTCCCCCCTCACAATAGGGTGGTCTGAAAAATTCACATGATACCCACAGGTTAAAGAGTTTCCCTTTATTATCTAAGTCCACCCACCCAGGGTCATCTCAGTGGATCCCTCTAACTTCCAATGTTTTATCAGAACAACATGTAGCATCAACCGTAGTGCAGGGGGTGACTTTCCCAAAAGAGAGAGGGTCTTGATCACATCTGTTCTCTGCAGTGGCCCAAATGGTGCACAAGTCTATAGGAAAAGAAAATTCTGTATGTTTATGAGAAGTGCCAACCTTGTAGTTACCTTAAAGGGTTAATTTCTACCATTAATGATTGGAGAACATCAATCCTGAAGGACAGTGTGTCCTTCCTACACCAACTAGAAATCAGAACATAATTTGTAGATTATTCTAGAAACAATCTGGAAAATGAACACATAGACTCCAACAGAAGCTTGCTGAGAGATCAAGGGCAGCTTATGTAAAATGAAGAGAAGACCAGCTACCTACAGGACCTGTGCTCCGGCCATGAGGCAGAGTCTCAGAAAGAGGTTCCCTAACAGCCAGTTCCAGCCTCTGTGTGTTTTATGTCACACCTCGGAGAGGGCAGGGACAGAAAGGGCCACATGCACCACTGCTGACCATGACAAACCCACCTATTCTTCCTTTCCCTCAGTTCCCCATCTTTGCCCCCTGGGTACCCCCTGATGGAGGAAACAGTAGGCACAGTATATGGTGGTTACTGATGTCAAGTAGAAAACAAGGGACTGAGACCTCTAGGTTATGTGAAGCTTGTGCAGACCGGTAGGGACTGTGTCAGGAACAGGTGTGTTTTGTTCACACCTTCAGTGTCAAACCTTCCCATGCTGAATGATCCCATTGAGGATCTGAGAGAGACAGAGAGACACACAGACAGAGCGAGGAGGGAGGAGAGGGGAGGGAAAGGGAAGGAGAGAAGGAAGGAGGAAGGGAAGGAGGGAGACACACACACAGAGAAAGAGGTGGGGAGAGGGAGAGAGAGAGAAGAAGGAGAGACCTTGTAAGCACAAATCCCCTTTCACAAAGCCCATGGAGATTCCTTTTATGCGCCTTGGCCGTCTGTCATCACAAAATTTACAAGAGGTCCCCAGTCTCATGACACTGACATTTCTGTGGGGGTCACACAGAATGTTTCAGACACCCTGACAGAAAGACAATACACAGCAAGGGGAAGACCTGTGAGAAAATCCTGCTGAGTAAACACCCTGAATGAATGGCTCAGAGGGAGAATGGTGCTCAATTCCACTAACTGGAAATCCTTCTGAGTTGCTCAGACATTACGTAGTGACAGTAAAGTGCAAACACTGGATTAGTGACATTAGAAAGATAAGGAGCTTGTGTCATCTTCACAAGAATGGGATTTAACTGTGTTTTGAAATTCCCATCAACTACTCGGCATGAACTGAAAAGTTTGCCATTTACTAATATAGACAGGGTTAGATTTTTGAGAATCTCTGTTCCAGGTCAAGAAACAGAACATATGTGAGGGAGAAGTGGGGAGTTTGGAAAAAATATAGCTATGAAAACATCCAAATGGAAGCACCCCTCCTGTTCCTTCCAGAGCTCAGCTAACCCAACTTGCACCTTAAACTTTGGCCCCAAAGGGAAAGGATAAGAGCATTTCCCATTAGTTTGGGGTTCCTCAGGAAGTTTTATTTTTAAGTCACTCTTGGTCAGATATTTCTGTTTTGCTTTTGTCTTGTTAATATACCATCAAATTTCCAGTGAGTTTTATAAGCAATCAAAAGGAAAGTAGATGTTTTTGGAAAATTCCTGATGAGTCTGGTACCTGATTTGATTTGAGAGGCACTGAACAGTGTGCAAAGATCAACACTGAACTAAAACCATTTTTTAAAATACAAAATGTGGGATCAGACAGATGGCTCCACAGTTTAGAGCACTGAGGATTCCATTCCCAGCACCTACGTGTCCGAGAGCAAGCTTCTGTAACTCTAGTCCTAGGGGATCTGGTGGCCCCTTCTGGCCTCTGTGCATACTCCATGCACTTGGTGCACAGACACACGTGTAGGCAAAACACCCACACACATAAAATAATGAATAAAAAACTGAGGAAACAAACTAAAATGCCTTCTCAGGCCTGGAATCACTCTTAAGGTTTACTGTGGGCTCTGTCTTAATTATATCAGGACTTCTTTGTGGGAGAACAGGGAAACCTGTTAATAAAAGGAGCATTTTAGTCAGCCATCATTACTGCTCAAGATGCAGCTAAGCCAGCTGCCACTTCCTGAGTGCTCTTCGCCAGTCGTCTGTAAACTGCTTGATGGGCTCAGACTCACCTGGCAGCGATCCTAAGACTGTCCCTGGGTTGACCTCTGCACTATTGACTCAGGTGGAGCTCTGGACACACAGGGAGGTTCTTGGACATCTTTTTCAGCAAGATCCATCATGGGAGGTAATTGAGCACTGATTCTCTTCCCCAGGTGGCCAGGGAGGACACTAGGGACAATTGGCCAGCTCTGAGTCACGGGGAGGCTCCGAAATGCCACTCTGAAAAGGTAGAGGTGACTAAGCCAATGCAAGGATGCCTTGGCTTCTGAATGCAGGTGAGGTTGCCGGGGACCTTTCTCAAAATCGGAATGTACAGAGGTCTGCAGCATGGCTGCTCAGGTGCAACCACACACATGCTCAGGTGAACGTGCATGCCCACCCCCACACACAGAAAGAGAGAGAGAGAGAATCAGAGAACAATGTGAAACTGGTACTGTTTTAGTAGAGAAATATCCTCCAATTCAATGAGAACTCACTTCACACGCTCCGGAAAAATAAGGAAGCAATCCTTTAATAATAGCAGTGAATGTGTCCAGTTTTGGCTAGTGCCCCCAAAAGAAATAAGTCCACATAGAAATTGCTCTAGTTCTTGAGTTATAACATTTGAGGCACGGTCTTTGGTATGGGAAAGACCATACCAAAGCTGTGGACCAAGGGTGCTTCTTTGTGTTACAGGAATTGGCTTATTTGGTGGCAGTTAAGTGTCAGGCATTTGCAGAAACATTTTCCCAGAAACCTAAACCCTATGTTAAAGGCACAAATTTTTCCATAGTTTTTAAACAAGTGGTCAGTATGCTACTGATCCTTGAGTACACCTTCAGCAAATTTTTACTTTGTATATCCTAATATTTCCTAAGAAAATTTAGTAGACCCTTTATAACATCAACTTATTGTTTCCAGTTCCTCCTAGATCACTGTAAGGTAACAAATGGAAAACAGAAGAAAGATGGGGAGGGGCCAGGCAGGAGGAAACTGGAACTGAGCTCAGGGAACTGTGTGGCTGGAGAAGGGTGAGGTACCAACTTCCCAAGAGCTCATCACTCCCTCCTCTCCTGCCTGTAGGTGAAAGCCAGGGGTACTTGGGGCAGCAGAATAGGTCTCCACAGGTCAGAAACCTTAGAAGCCACTTCTAGATGCCATGTGAGCCTTATGCACCCTTAGCCTTGGATGCCCCTGGAATGCCAAGTCCAAATAAGACTTCCTACCTGCCATCCCACCCTCTTGATTACACAGCACCCTAAAGGAAGATACCATGAGTTGGAAAGCTTATTAGTTTGCATGACTCGGAGAGCTCCAGCAGTCAACAGCAGCTGGGCTCCCCAGCCTTCTCCCTGGGTGTCAGGTTGGTTTCCCACTTCTTTCCTCCTGGTGTGATCCAAGCGCAATAAGTCTCCCTTTCACTGCGTCCTGACAACAGATTGTGTGTGTGTTTTCTTTTTGCATTCTTTTTAATGGCCTGGACTATCCTCCAGCGCCCCAGCTGTGCATGTCAAACAAAATGTATTGGGGTCAGATGGATTCTTACACCACACTGAACTGCACACCATGCAAACAAAGGGCACTTCACTACAGCATACATGCTCTAGAAACCTACACTAAGGGATTGGTGTAATGCTATAATAGCCACCCAAATGTCACAACTAACTCACTCTCTCTCTCTCTCTCTCTCTCCCTCCCTCCCTCCCTCTAAATTTTCAAATATACTCATACAAAGTGCTTCTGTATCTAAATGCACTATGCAAATACAAACATTTTACAGAGTGCACACAGATACAATCAGCCCAGGCTGATAAATCCTGAGCAGGGAGCTCTGTGTTGTGTGACCTTTAGAGAGAAGACGAAACACGTGTAGAGAAACTGACTTTTTTTTTTAATGTTATAAACAAAGGTGCAACCCCACAGAGAGTGTGTGAACTCTCTTCAAAGAGGGACACGCTTTAAAACTGAAGGAAAATAAGAAGGCAAGCTTCCTGTTTCAGGGAGAGGAAGAGGAAGCTTTCAAATGTGTAACAAGGCAGGTGGCCTCAGGAAACTCAGAAAAGGGGTGCGTGGAAATATACTCTGGCTGCCACTGTGGCATTTTAAAGAAACAACATTTGTATTTTGTTCCATAACTAAATGAAATCAGTCAAAGCTTCGGGGAAAGTACATGTGTTTGCAGCAGCAGCCCACAGTGACTTGCTGCCTCTGGCTTTCACTCTGCAGGAAAACAGCTCACTCTGCAGCCTGCTGGAGCAAAGACCCACACAGCTGAGGACAGATGTGGCTACAGTGCCTCGTGAAACAAATGCCAAACAGACCGCCACCACAGGCTCACACACCTGCAGGTGACATCACCCACTCTATCTTACCCCAGAAATCTATTAACATGCAGAAACAGGTGCCATCAAACCCAAACCCACTCTTAGAAAGCAGTGGCCTCATCAGCCACGGAGTGGAAACTTGAGGCTGAACTTACACTTGCCTGCAGGGAGGAGCTCTCATCTGCAACTCAGACTTCTTAGGACAGCTGCTCCCCCATGTACAAAAGGCCCCAGATGCAGCCAGAACAAAAGCAGGGAGAGTTCTTTTTCCCTCTGACAAATTTTGTCACTTGATTTGTGGTTTTTGTTTGTTTTTTGTTTTGCTTTGCTTTGTTGTTTTTCTGTGATATAGCCCAGGTTGGCCTCAAATTCAAGGTCTTCCTGCCTCAGTTTTCTAGGAGTAGGCCCACTACATCCAGTTAGAATTTTGTTTCTTCTCTAGAAAAAGGTAGTTAATGCCTATTAGTCTATCCTACTCGCTAGCCTATGAAGCAGCCTTTCCCCTTGAATCTGGGCCCAGATATAAGGGAGGTCCTCAGCACATTCAGATCATTAAACATGGATGTGTGTCTGGGGTGTTTTAAAATACTCCAGGAGATGAAAGGGAGAATAGCGATGAGCAAACACTGTCACGGTGATAACCACAGAAACTGCGTGAAAAAGAAAAGGGAAATTTTCTCTCATGGTTGAGAGTGTCTTCAATAAAAGTATTTTTTAAACATGTAGCAGTATTTCCAATTGTTGGCCTCACCCCCTCTTCCCTTCCTCCTTTGTAACAGAACCCTTGTTTTGTTTTCATAATCCACCCTGCTCTGTGGATCTGTCGTGCTTCACTAATCCAGCCATAGGCATCCAATTCCTCACCAGCACCAGCCTAAGAAATGACCACATGGGTTCATCTGGCAATCTGAAATGAGAGGAAGTCTCTTGAAGGGTTTCTGGAAAAGGTTTCCATCTACTAAAAGAAAACAGAGAGGAAGGCATGGGCCCACCTCTGCTGCTAAGTCCTCCCATCACATGTGCATGTGACAGCAAGAACCCCAGCAGCCATTCTGTGACCACAAGGGAGTCAGTCAAGACAAACCTGACAGGCTGGGGGCTGCATAGAGGAAAGATCAAAGCAACCCTGATCCTTGAGGATGTCACGGAGCCACAAAATAACCACCCTGAAACTGCTCCACTTCAGGAATCATTAAGTGAGAAAACAGTGCAGTTACTGTTCCAGCAGTGGAACTGGGCTTTCTCTTTAGTGCATACTATCCGAAATAAATTGCAGAAGGAATGAACGAAACACTGAAAGAGGACTGTGATTTCCAGTGGTGTCATGAGTCTTAACAAAGTCATAGCCATTGTGATTCTGCACGAGAGCTGATTTCCACAGGATGTCCCCTCATGTCCCCTTATAGTAGTCTTTTATTTCATGGCCTTTGCTGTGCCTTTTATTTCTTTATAAAGATGCATCCCTGCATTTTCTCTTATGAAGTAGCTCTTTGATTTTCCTGAGAACATTTTCTTAGAAGGACCTCATATCCACCACTATCCCAAGGTATGTAGAGATTCCTAGCATTATTGGAAGACGTTGATCTTCATCAAGTGCCCACGTAGCCTTGGACAGGTTCCTTGGCCTTTGAGAAGAGATGTCCTTGCCTCTAAGACAGAGTTGATCATACCCCTCAGGACTGTGGTAGTCAATGGGGATGGGATTTAAGCAACTGCTTGTTACTTAAGAGCCAACTTCTGAAGCTGTGGGCCACATAACTGAAGGTAAAGTTTTCAAAAAAAAAATATGGTAGCAGTAAAAGATTTCTTCATGCTTAACCAAATGCCAACTGAAAATCAAATGTCAAATGCATTGGGGGCATTCCTGTCAGTGCCCATCTGAGTACATGGCAGACTGCAGCCTTGGTTCTGAACATCCTATGCAAAGTCAAGGAGTGCTGCCTGAAACACCTCTGCTCAGATTCAAGACCACCGTGTGCTATTAACTGCAGCAGTTTCTTTGCTTTTTTTTTAACTGTAAGCACCATTTTTTTTTTTGCTCTTGCAGAAACATAATGGCTTAATTACAGAAAACAACAATTTTTAAAAAAGATTTTCTTACCATCATTCCTCCATATGTAAGTACCAAATTAGTAAATCTTTAGATTATATTGAGTTAGAACCTTTGATTTTTAAAAACTGCTGTTGGAGTTGCTGACTTGAGTTTCACTTTAAACGTAAGATGAATTTTTGCTTGGAATTAGGATGGAATTTGCAATTGCTACAATGATACAAGTAGGGACGTGTGTTTGCTGTATTTTTGTCAACTTGACACAAGCTAGGATATTCTGGGAAGAGGGAATGTCAACTGAGGAAATGTCTCCATCAGACAGACTGGTCTGTGGGCAGACTTGTAGAGCATTTTCTTCATTAATGATTGATGTAGGAGAGCCCAGACCACTGTGGGCAGTGCCACCCCGGGGCACGTGGTGCTGGATTATACAAGAAAGCAGGCTGAGCAAGCCAATAAATAGCACTCCTCCATGGTCCTGACTTCCTCTAGTGATAGAGTGTGACTTGTGAGTAGTAGGATGAAATAAATTCTTTCATTCCCAAATTGCTTTTGGTCATGGTCTTTACCACAGTAATACACAGCAAACTAGGTCAGGGAAGGTGCCTGTTCCCTGCCAGGGAACAGGGAGATACTCATGAACCAAACCTTCTGAAACCAGGAACAAAAATAATCATTCCACCTTTTAAGTAGCTTATGCCCAAGGGTTCTGTCCAAGGGACGATGAAAATGCTAACTAACACAATAGTGCCTTCTCATGGGACTCTACTGGAGGCCAAACCAGGGAGGCTGCTGCTTTCTGCTTCTGTATCATCGCCAGACCACCATAGGTGGGTTCAGAGTGATCTACCATGTTGAAGAGACAACCATTCTAGCCCGCTCATTGGCACAATTAATTGAAAGCTAATTTAATCCTTATATTTAAACAACACAAATTCAACAAATAAAATATTTCATTGACTATTGGAGAATATTTTACAAATACAAAAGCCAACATAGTTCACAAGCCATTGAATAACAGACCTGACTCAGTCTGTGCTAGCTGAGCATGCAACACCTTCCAAGTCCTAAAGATGGCAGAGGAGTGTTCACTGTTCTGGCCTCTGGGGGCTCTCTCTGTCTAGAGTGGGGTTTCCACTTGGACTCTGTTCACCTATTGTATCAGATAATTCTCTATTCTAAGGGGCTGTTCCATATTTGTGCATTATAGAATATTAACTACATCCCTAACCTCTACCTATCAATGCCTAAAGTAATCTCTCTGACCTTGGGTTAGCCAAAATATCAACAAACATCCCCTGGGGTCAAAATCACTCTGGTTTTAGAAAGAATCACCTAGGAGGAACATTAACAAATAATCATACCACACTAAAGAGAGAGCTCAGTCAGTGAAACACTTGCTACGCAGGCATGAGGGCCTGAGTTTACATTCTCAGCCCCCACGTAAAAAGCCAGGCGTGGTAGTAGATACCTGAGATCACAGTGTGAGAGAGAAGGCAGGAGGATCTCTGGGCCTTGCTCATCAGTTACTTTTGCCTAATGAGTGAACTGCAGGTTCAAGAGAGACCTGGTCTCAAAAAATAAGATGAAAGACAATCAACATCAAACTCTGGCCTCTACATGTATATAAACACATGTAACCACGCACCTGTACACATGTGTACACACACACATGAACACACATATCACAAATAATGATTGATAGATGATAGATAGATAGATGATAGAAAGATAGATATATAGATGATAGACAGATGATAGATAGATAGATAGATAGATAGATAGATAGATAGATAGATAGATGACCTACAGCCAGACAGATGATAAATAGATGATAGACAAATAGACAGACAGATTAGATAGCCACACTATCTACCACTAAGAGACCAAGCATACTGACCCATTATATGTCAACAATTAGTGAATGTGGAGGAAGACACTCTTGATCCCTATGGGAACCTGTGGATGCTGGTATGGAGTACACAGATGGGGTTCCTTCTACTCCCTCGAGCACCCACACATCTTCCACCTCCATCGTGGACTCTAAGGAGGACAGGAATGAGCTTGAGTATCAGAAGCAGGTGCTGGCATAAGCAGGCATAGTCACTGTAGGAAAGTTCAGGGAATGCCGATCTCTAAGCAGCTTCCCTGCATGGTATTTGAGGCTCTATCAACATCAGCAAGAAGCAAAGGCTATATGATAAGGCACCTCAGGAAAGCAGAGAAAGAGCTGTCTCAGCACCCCACCTTTACAGCGCAGCTACAGCTGACAGCTGACTCTTTCAGCATTCCCCCTTCTAAGAGGTGCCCAGCACCCCCACAGGTCAACCTCCATGTGATTTAAAGATGATTTTCAGGGACATGGGAGACCGGAGTATGATTCACACAGCAAAAAAACAAAATCGGAAACAAACAAACAAAAAACAAAAGCAGCACTCAGATGACTAGGAGGACTTAGGAGGTAAACACAAAACTTTCTATGGCTAGCTTCGCAGAGCCTTCAAGCTGTGACACTAGCCTAACCATGCAAAGGAACTTGAGAAAACCCTTTAAGAGAGAATCTAGAAGCAGAACCAGGCTTCCAGGTAAGCCCATGGCACACCAGACCATGAGCCAGCCCTCACTACGCAGCAGCCTGACTAGAGCACAAATGGCCTCACTAAACTGCCCCTTACATCAACCGCAGGTACTGTCATTCCATCCTGGGCTGGAGCAATGGTGCGCCCTTCACAGGGAGCAAAACCAAGGCAGCAGCTCCTCGTTCTTCCCTTGCTGTACTCTCTCGCCCTTCTGCACTACCAAGCTGGCCCTGGCAGAACAACAGCAAATGCCCCACTTGGTGGCGTACTGAGCATGTTCAGTGCAGTACCAAACATGCTGTTGGACGCCACCCAGGTCTCTCTCTCTCTCTCTCTCTCTCTCTCTCTCTCTCTCTCTCTCTCT
>CAJQZJ010014957.1:6227335-6237889 GCA_907164525.1 Lophiomys imhausi
TCTCTCTCTCTCTCTCTCTCTCTCTCTCTCTCTCTCTCTCTCTCTCTGCCTGTACTCTGCCTTCTGCCCAGCACTCAATGGCAGTCAATCAAGTGGAAACTGGGGTTACACCCTCCACTTTCACCAGAGCAGAATATGGAGCTGTTTTCTCACTGGTGACAACAAACAGCTGCACCCCATTCCTCCATCTCCAGGGAGAGGTCACAACCACGGGTGAGATTTCCAGATGGATAGGATGAGCTGTGCCTCCTGGAATGTGACCCCAGGCACCTGCACCCGCTGGGAGGAGGAAAGTTAAGTCAAGCCCAGCACATTGGCCCAGAGTGCCTGAGGGCTCAGGAGACCCCAAGACTCTCGCCTGGCAGCAGCCCTGTGGGTGAAGGACAAGGTCAAAACCAATTACCTCGGGCTGAACTGCCCCAGAGAGAGGGCCTCACTCAAGTTCTGTTCCATCTGGACTGTCCACGGCTGACAAAAGACCTGGCTGCACCTGTGTTTATGTGGTAAGTCTTAGAAAGACGAGAGAACTGAGCTGAGTGCACTCTCACACCCAACAGCTTCCTTGAAAGTGATAAAGTGAGAGCCACAACATGAACTCCAGGCCTCACCCGGGGCACATAAAACACATCGCAGTTCCAAATGATGGACCCCCTGGGCCCACACACAGCAGCCTTGGAAGACAGAACTGGAAACACCGCCTTCTAGAAAGTCTCAGAAAACGTGTTGCTGGTGGCTTCCCTACAGCAGCTTCTCTTCAACGCACGTCCACGAACCACAATCTCATTACAGTAAAATTCCTTTAAAACGAAGTGTGACCATCAGGATTCAAAACACCTCTCACTCCACCCCCAAACGCCTCAGATCTGTTTCTAGACAAGCCGTTCACTCTCCCGGGACACCGCTGATGTGTCTCTGGACTTCTTTGGGTCGTACAACTGGAACCGTGCGGTAGGTATGCATATCCCTGAGCCGGGTCTTTTCACTCACTACAGCGCCGTCTATTTCTAAGTGCATTTCATTACAATGCTGTGTCAGCCTTCATCTGTTGCCCAGGACGTTGGGGATTGCTTTCAGTTTGAGGCTATTATACACAGAAGTGCTGTAAGCATCTGCCCGCAAGCCTGTTTCATCTCTCTTCTGTAAATACCCAGAAGTAAAATCACTAAACTGTTAAGTATATAACATTACAAGCAGTCACCAAAATCTTTTCCCAAAGTGGCTTCACTATTTTGCCCTCTCCCCGTAAAGAGACGTCCATGTCTCATCAGGTGGTTTGTGTGGGGTTGGAGGATATTGAACCTTTTAAGTGATTCTAATGTACACTCAGTATATTATCCCTGCCCTTAATAATTGGTGGTATCAAACATCTCTTCACAGTTCAAAGAAGTCTGTTCATATGTTTGTTTTCTTGTTGGGGACTGCAACAGTTTTCTATATATTCTGGATACAAGTCTCTTGTCAGATGTGCACTGTGCAAATGTTTTTCTACCATTTTTTGGATTGTCTTTTCATCTTTTAGCCCTGCTTTTCAAGCAGTACTTCTTGTATTCAATTAATAAAATCTACTTTTCCAATCATTCCCTTTACATTGCATGTCTTTTATGTCTGAAGAAAGCTGTGCCTTGCATAGGATTATAAAGATTTTTTTCTTAATTCTTTTCCAGGTGTGTAGCTTTAGGTTTTACATTTAGGGATGATGCATGGTAAGGGATATATATCTCCTTTCACCAATCCTACACTGAACTGGTTACTGTAGCATTACAGTCAGTCTTGAAATAAGGCTCTTTATGATTCTGGTTTTTGTTTGTTTGTTTTCTAAGATTGCTGGTATAACGGGTTAATGTTGGTAGTCCACTTGATTGGGTTAAGAAGGAGATTAATAAAGCATATGTCTTCAGGGAGAGTCTGTGGCAAGTTCCAGAGGGAATTAAGAGAGGATAAAACACTCCTCAAATGTGGAAGGCACCATCATATAGTCAAGAAGCCCAAATTAAAACAAAGGGGACAGGAGAAAGTCTGTGAATGTAGACATTCTCTTTCTGCCCTGAGATATCCAGAGGTATAGAACTTGGCTCCACCATGTCCTTTGGCCATAATGGACTGAAACTGTGAGCCAAAATAAATCTTCCCTTCATTTAAATTGTTTCTGTCAGACATCTGGCCACAGTGACAAAAGTCTGATTAATATAGTTAATTCAAGATCTTTTGTCTTTACAAAAGAGTTTAGTAGTTGGCTTGTCAATTTCTACATAAAAGATAAGTGGAGTTTTAATTTCAGTTCTGTTGCATTTTGATCAACTTGATTTGAGTACTGTGATGATTAATATTGACTGACAACTTGATGGGATTTGGAATTGCTGAGGACACTCACCACTGGATATGTCCATGAGGGCATTTCCAGAGCTACCCTGAGGGAGTTAGGCTTACCCTTATGGAGGGCAGCACCTTCCAGCAGGCAGCCCAGACATGGGGTTCCAAGGAAAGTCAGTGTGTGTGTGTGTGTGTGTGTGTGTGTGTGTGTGTGTGTGTGTGTGCATACATATGTGCTTCCTCCTCTTCCTAGATGACAGAGAGCACATCACACTCCTTTGACTCCCCTGACACCAGACTCCAGCTTGTCTATTTATGTCATATTCCAGCAGTGCATTTGGTTATGTACTGCCTGTGTGAGAAAAAAAAAAAAAAAGAGCTTGAATAAGGCTGAGTTCCAAGTAATGGGCTAATTTGTCTGGTAAAGGAAATTTCAAGAAAGCACAGCATTTAGGCTGTGACATGGTTACTGCTCGCTGTTATTTTCTGCTCTTCCTCACTGTCATACTTACAGTGAGGGAGAGCAGAAAATGTGAAAATGATCAGTTTGGTGAAGAAAGGCACATGAGCAAGTTGGACCTTATGGAGAAGGTGGGTGTAGAACAAGCAGTTGAGACTGTTAAGGACCATTAAAGAGAAATCTACTCTGCACTGATCCAGTAGGAAAGGTGATCTGAGGGCAAGCTGAGAGGCCCATTGAAAGGGTTCTGTAATTGGAAACAACCACCCACAGAAGTGCTTTTCCAGAGTCAGCTATGGAGGTGCACAGAGACCACTGCAGAAGGGAAGGATGCATCTGTAGAAGGGGTGAGTAAGGGGTAAGTCCTGTCACAGATGCAGGTGGTACCATCTAACATGGATGCCTGGGGTTGAGATTGAACAAAAAATGGAAAAAAGAAAAGATTATCTCGATGTCAGTATTCTCCTCTCCCTGTCTCCATGCCTTCCTTTACTATCCTTCCTTCCTGTAATGACTGTAGCCTCGAACAGGGAGCCAAAATATACCTTTTAGTTGCTTCATTTGGACATTTTTATCACAGTGATGAGAAAAATAATACAATTATCATAGTCTTTTGAAAACAAGGGAAAGGTCACTTTTTTAGGCAGCGACAATAAAAAAAAAAAACTCTAAGTTTTCTCAGACACACTAACATAGCAAAGCTGTCCTCAGCTTTAGCTCTAGGCCAAGGGCTAATTGGGGAGGAGACAGTACAGGATAGGTCCAATGTGGAGTGACAGGAAGATAGTCTGTCCTCCACACTTCCTGCTGAAGACAGAAAGTTAGAATCTGTCTTGAGAAACACCCTGAGACCTAACTGAAAGGAGAATGGGTTCTTGATAAATCTTCAAAAAGACTACAACATCCCAAGGGGCTGCCAGAAGTAAGAGTTTCCTGATGAAGAAGTGAGAGGGAAGCTAATTCATTGCAGGAAATAACATGAACAAAGGTTTGAGGGTGCAGGAGGCTTGAGAGGAGGTGGACTAGGAAATAAATCCAGAATCCCATGCTAAGGATTGGGATTTCATGCCCTGGGCCTGGAAGTCCACAGAAACTTCTGAGTAGAAAAGTCTGATCAGATCTGCATCTGAGGAAGATGCCCTTGTTGGGGGGCAAGCAATCCCTTGGAGATAACCCTGTGAGTACAGGCATGGCATGCAATGAACAGGTTTAAGGTTGGATGAAAAGGTCCCAAAAAGAAAAGGCCATTAACTTGGGAGGAGATAAGGGATTGCAGGCAATGGAAGAGACACCAGAAGATGTACCTACCCTGAAGAGCATTTGTCACTCTCCAGACATATCCCCAGGCCCGTGCTGAGTTCTTCCATGAAATACCAACAACATAACCCACAGCTCTCAAAACACTAAGTAAAAACACACGATTTGGATACTCCAGGAAGATCTGCATTCTGTTCCTTGAGAAAAAATATTTTGAAGGAAGGTTATAAAAGAATGCAACCTTCTAAAGATAGCTTGACTTGTAAGATTCTACCATCAGAGTTGAATAATTCTTGGCAAGTCTTGTATTTAAATCTGGTCAGAGCCTTACTGTGAAGTTTGAGAAAGAAACAGATAAAGCAGCTGGCCAGGGAGCTGGTGACAGAAACAACTATTTCTTGAAACTGGAAAATAGGGCAGAAAGTCACTTTATTTTTACAAAATTTGGAGAACAACATTCTTCCCCAGCTGACCCCAGAAGATCAAAACCAGCTCCAAGTGGGAGTCACCACATATTTGCCTGCACTCGAAATCAAAACCCACTGGCCCTGATGACCCTGTTTTTTTGCCTTTTCTTTGTTTTCATATTTCAAGATGACAATTGCATTGCTTACTTGATTATCACCCGTCCATTCAATTGGCTTTCTGATTCATCTGCCAACTCCAGACTCTGATTCTAACCCAAGTCACAACACAAGAGTGTGTGACCCCTTCACTTCTTGCCAAGCCATTCAAAACAAAAGCAAAAGCCGGGCGGTGGTGGCGCACGCCTTTAATCCCAGCACTTGGGAGGCAGAGGCAGGCGGATCTCTGTGAGTTCGAGGCCAGCCTGGTCTACAAAAGCGAGTCCAGGACAGCCAGAGCTGTTATACAGAGAAACCCTGTCTCGAAAAAACCAAAACAAAAAAAAAAAAAACAAACAAACAAACAAAAGCAAGAACACTCTCTTGAATGACTGTCCAGTCACAGGTCTGCATATTCACCCAAGAGTGGCCATACTGGGCACAGAGACCCCTTGCCTCTCTGGGAGCAATTATATGCAGGGCCCTCCAGTTATGCCTTCCCCTTTTCTGGTCCACAACCCTTATATCTTAGTTTGGGTCACTATTGCTATGATGAAACACCATAACCAAAAGCTAATTTGGGAGAAAAGGATTGATTTAACTTATGTTTCCACATCCATAGCCATCCCTGAAGGAAGTCAGGTCAGGAACTCAAACAGGGTGGGAACCTAGTAACAGGAGCTGATGCAAAGGCCATGGAGGAGCAATGCTTACTAGCTTGTCTTCTTACAGAACCCAGCAGGACCAGTACACCAGGGATAGCACCGCCCACAATGGGCTGAGCCCTCCCACATCAATAACAAATTGAGAAAATGCCCCACGGCTGGATATTATGGTGGCATTTTCTTCATGAAGGTTCCATCTTCTCAGGTGACCGTTGCCTGTGTCAAGTTGACATAAGACTACCCAGAACACCTTGAGAGATGTCAAACCCTTCAGAGGAATCACCTATAATCCCACCGTCTTGGTGGAGCACTGGCCTCAATGGACACCTAAGTTGGCTTTTCTTAGGGTCTATAGGAAGCCAGAAGATATAAGTCAATTATGGAAAAGAATCCTTACTCAGTTTTATCTAAAACTCACATCCCTGTGGACTTTCCTTTAATGTATTAGATAGAAATTTTGTTTCTTTTACTATCTAAGAAAGGAAACCAGCAAACTCATTCTATTGCAGGCTTCTTCCATGCTGTTATCTTCTGCTTTAGAAATATGAGTGTAGTGGCTCATGCAAAAATACTAAAAAATACTACACCATTGGCTCATATGACTGCTCCTGAACCCAAGGGTGAGAGCTAAAGATGAGGTGCCATCTCTAAGCCTGTTTCCTCTTTCATGGTTGCCCCAGGGTATCCACCACAAGGAAGCATGCTTCTTCAGGCTGTTGCACTGGGTCAGAAAGGAGGAAGAGTACAATTCTTTCAACCTTACAGAGAGAGAACAAAACGAGACACCCACACACTGGGGAAATTGTTTCCCACTGAGTGGGTGGTGGGGCCCCAAGAGCTGTTATCTGCAAAGGGCACTTCTTGGGGTTACCCAGTTGTCACACTCGTGTGGATTCCACCCAAAAACCTCAAGCTAAACAATGGGAAATGAGCATCAAAGAGACAATTTTCCACTGTACAAAAGAATGACTTAACTTTGTAAAAATAAATTAAGGCACCATGATAATAAATGGATTGGTAGGCAAGACCTGTTGTTAAGTGCCCGTCAGTCATGGCAGGTGTTCTTCTTGCTTGACACATTTATACTGTCTGAATATGGCTGCATTATCCTCCACTTCCCCCCACCTCAGCACCAAACCTATGTGGATCTCCTATGTGAATATGCACTCCAGTGCCACACAAACAGATCACGAATGATGGATACACAGGAATGTGAGGTGCCTTCAGGCAGAAGTGAAAGTAGGTAAAGTGTGTGTGTGTGTGTGTGTGTGTGTGTGTGTGTGTGTGTATGGGTGCCTGTGTGCATACGTGCAAGTCTGTGTATTGTGGGGGATGTCCTTAATCCTGAACATCATCCTCTTTTTAATGGGAGAGATTTGACATCTGAAGCACCCCTGTATGCTTTGGGGCCTCAAGCACCTTAGGTACCACACAAGGTCCCCTCTCGTTACAGAGTAGCTCTGTCCCCACCTCTGTCCACAGCAGCCTGAGAAGTGTTGCCTGCTCACTGAGGTTACGAGATTTTACCAACTCCTTCCTCTCCTACTCACCCTCATCTCCTTAAGATGCCTCCAGCCGTTGCTCTACAGAGAAGCCATCCCTCCACATTTGTCATTCTCGAACCACGTCTGCATTCTCTGGATTCTTCAGTCTGTCTCCATCCACTAAGATGTCTATTGCGTTTCCCTCATCCTCGTTGCTCTTGCCCTGGACTTTCTGCTGGAAATTTTAAAAGTCTGGTGATGAGACCCAAAGGTCCCAAACCTTGCTCCCCAAAGTCTTCCTGTACACACAAAGAAAACCAGGAAAACCATTATCTGGATTCTGCTAAAACATGACAGCAAAGTGGAAATCATTTCACAGTCATAACTGTGAGTTTCTGAAGGAACTAGAACTATGTGGACTTGACCCTACTCCTTTTCAAGTAGCAATGAGAAGAAAATGATAGGAACCCTCCTCAAAACAATTAAATCTAGAATTGATACATGATTCAGGAATCTACTTCTTGGATTCCTGAATCCAAAAGAAGTTCAAAAGACATGGAAAAGGGGACTCAGACATTTATGCACTATGTTTACAACAGCAGTATCCATTGTAATGAAAAGGTGGACATGGCCCATGAGTCAACTGAGGAAGGAACAAACAGGCAGACACACAATGGAATACTGACTGGCCTTTAATGAAGAAGGAAACCCTGGCATGTACTACATCCAGAGATGTCTTGAGACTATGCTCAGTAAAATAAGATAGACATAAAAAGACAAATACAATCTGAATCCACTAATACAAGGTACCTAGAGGAGTTAAATTTGTCAACACAGACAGTAACACATAGCTATCATAGCTGTGAAAGGGAAGAATATGCGAGAAGGGTTTTATTATAAAGAGTAAATGGGCACACAGCTACAGTTTTATAGAATAAAAATATTCTAAAGGTAGATAGGAGTGTTGAATACAAACTATTATGAATGCACTCATGATCCTATGATCTTCTGAGTCCTGTACAGGTGATGTCAAATGCTAAGTCAGCCTTTCATGGCTGCTGGCTTATGTGGTCACTACTCCATCTCAGATCCTTAGAATCAAGGTAAGGAGCCAATGACCTTGGAAACTGTGAGTGAGTCTCAGTACAGGTCATTCTTCCTCCTCAACCTCTATTCTTTCTGTTGTAACATCTCCAGCTTGTTTCCTATTGGTTTATTGGCTAGTGGTTGATTTTTGATGCATTTACATAGCTAGACAGAACTCTGTAATGGGAGTGAGACTTCTTCAGTGAATATGTGGGAGCTTCTGAAGGACAGTCTCTTAGAAGGAGGCAGGTAACCTGCGGGAAACACCTGGCAGAGCACACGTGGTCCCAGGCATAAGAAGGAAAGCTCAGGAAACCCAAAAAGGGCTTTTGGCTTGGCATTGCTTGGATGCTAGAAAGATAACAGTCTAGGTGGATGGAGCCCAGATTGGACTGAGGCCAGGTGAAGCCTTGTCTGGGAAAGCCACAGCTCTAAGAGACGTGGAGAGCAGCACCCTGTGGAGAGGTATGGCCAGGGACCTTGAGAGACCACAAGTTGCTTTGAGAAAGATGCCGTACTTCAGGGCGAGGCAGCAGGGCCGTGAGGCCCTCAAGACACAATAGATAGAGGTGCGAAGACACATACGCCATCTGCAGGACCCAAGGCTGTGTTGACTGAAAATTGGATCTCAAGCAGAGCTGTGTAAATACAATCAGATCCAAGCCCACACAAGAACAGCCTAGGCCCTGAGGCGGTAAGAAGTGAGTGGACAGAAGCCTGGGCGCATAAAATGAACAAGGTGTGAGGCTCGAGGTTCTGAGGCTGTAGAACGGACCACAGAGACAGAGCCCTGTCAAAGGGCCTGGCTGAGGAAGCCATGGACCCAGCAGAGGCCTCAGGGCCAGGTAGGCACATGCCTATTGCCTGCAGTGACACCAAAGACTAGGCTGCACAGCACAGCATCAGCACCATGTTAAGTCTGACAGTCTCAGCTGACTGAGGAAGCCTACCCCAAGCTGAGCAGTTGATACAGGCTGGCTGTGTGAGGCAGCGGACAATGACAGTGGTAGGCCCTGAGCCTGAGGAGGCTGAGGAGACCACGAAGGCAGGCAGGAGACAACGCCTGTCCCGTGAGGAAGCCCTGATAAGGTCGCAACACCAAGGCTGACTGAGGAGGCCTCGAGCCCAAACTGAAGTTAGGAGGCGGTTGGTGTGATAGCCAGGTGACCACTGAGTGACTTCTATTGCAGTATTCCTGCAGACACACTGCAAACCAAGTTGCCCTCATGGACCTGCGCTAGAGGATCTGGTATCCTTTCAAAAGGGTTAGGGTTGGTTCTTAGGTAATAGGTATGTAGGTATTATTAAACATAGTTCAATAAAATTTACCATTACAGAACTCTAACACTTTGGAGCCAAAACAGAATACAGGACAGCCTATAGACACTATCCCTGGAAACACAGCACAAAGGAAAACTAAATTTTCTGGGACATCTCATGAGAGCACAGAGGACAGCTGGAAAAGTCTTGATGGTCTAATGCATGAGTGGGTGTGGGCCCTGAAAAAACATGCTCCTGTGTGACAGTTGACAGCCTTCCTCCCTGCATTCCATCTAGGACTCTGAGGCCCTTCCACTGTAGAAAGTGGGTTCCAAGTTTGAACCATTAAAACGGTAGAGGCAATTGGAAGCAGCTAGAATTTATACTACACCTTCAACCTACACCAATTCTGTCAATATTCCAAATAAATGCTAAACAATAATTTAAAGAGCATGCATTGTAAGGGATCCATTTGATCAGCCTGCCAGGTGTCTCCTGAGACAGCTAAGCTTCTCTTGCTTTCTCACTTTAGGGGAATAGGATGGTTAAAGAGCCACTTCCTCTGCAAAGCCTCCTTTGTCTCTTTCCCCCCTCTAAGATTTGCATCTGTTCTTAAGCCTCGCAAGTACCTTTGGGTGTCCCTCTGGCAAGCGCTTTGCAGAAAAGATGGTATCTCACGTTTCTTCGCTCATTCACTAAGACTCTGTGGCAGACTGTACTTTCTGAAGAGGGTGTCCTAGCTTCATTTATGCTCCTGTCACAAAAACCTCAGCTGGCACCTCCCTCCAGAGAAGCAAATCCCAGTTTGAGATGAAGGCTTCCACCCCTCAAGTCTTCCGGGCTCTTTGAAGCAGAGATAAGTCATCCCCACTGCTTGTTCAATACCCAAGATCTACAGAATATATTAGTCAGATAAATGAGAGGCAAGTCATGGCAGGCAAGCGAAGGAACTGGAATATACGCCATAAGTATGCCCACAGGTTGAGCAAGACCACAGTCTCTTGATCACCTTCACTGATGTGGGGAGACCCAGCCTACAAGTAGGTGACACCATTCCTTGATGTGTAAGAGTAGAGAAAGTTAGCTGAGCACGTACAACACTCATTTCTCTAAGCTTTTGAATGTGGGTGGAATGTGCCCAGCTGCCTTAACTTTCCTGCAGCAATACACTGGAACCTGAACTGTGACCGAGAGCACACCTTTTATCCCTGCAGTTGGTTTTTGTAAGCATATATTATCACAGCAACAGAGATGAGACTACAACACCATCTTTCGAAAACTCAGTCTGCCACAGAGTCTAAGTGAATGTGGTAGTGCTCAAGAGAAGAGATGTAGGACAGTCCTTTTTTTCTCTGTCTATCTGTCTGTCCGTCTGTCTGTCTGTATCTTGTCCATGTCTCTGTCTCTCTGTCTCTCACATACACACACACACACACACACACACACACACACACACACACACACACACA
>CAJQZJ010014957.1:6237899-6276901 GCA_907164525.1 Lophiomys imhausi
ACACACACACACACACACACACACACACACACACACACACACACACATCTACCTCATTCTGTAGCAGTCTACATTTAAAACTTTTTTTTTTTGGTTTCTGTTTTTTTGGTTTTTCAAGACAGGGTTTCTCTGTGTAACAGACCTTGCCATCCTGTAACTCACTCTTTAGAGCAGGCTAGTCTAACTCACAGAAATCTGCCTGCCTCTGCCTCCTGAGTGCTGGGATTAAAGGTGTATACCATTACTTGATATTTCCCACCCCTCACTAAATACAACCCACCCAGCATTCCACTGACTTTAGGGCCTAAAGCTCAATGTGGTGCGTGCCATATCTCTTAAGGGCACAGTGAGATCCATCAGCTGTATCACCCTAGCTGTGCCGATGAGGGAACAGCATGCCTCTTCAGGGTAGTGCTTCTATGTGCACATGCACCGTGCAGACACCATTCACACACTGGACTCAGCCAAAAGATAGGGTTTGGAACACATTGCTCCAAACCATAGCACCTTAGAGAAAAATCACAAAAAAGATCGCCTAAAGAGATCAAAAGATTCCCGAAGGAGCATCACGATCTCTGAAGACACCAGAGCACAGGGAGAATCTGAGCAGGAAAAAAAAAAGGTCCATCTGAGTTTATTTCCTCTAGAGCAGTGGTTCTCAACCTTCCTAACACTGTGGCCCTTTAGCACAGTTCTTCATGTTGTGATGACCCCAAACCACAAAATTCTTTCATTGCTACTTCGTAACTGTAATTTTGCTACTGTTGTAAATCATAATGTAAATATCTGATGTGTAGGATATCTGATATGCAACCCCCCAAAGGGGTCGCAACCCACAGGTTGAGAACTACTGCTCTAGCCCATACCTCTGGGCTATTTGTACTTCTTCACGGTAGGTCTTTGTTTTCTTGTGGAGCTCCTGCTCATACAAAACATATAAAATGAACTATATCTTGTTCTCTCATTTTCTACCTCTTGCTTTGGGACCTCAGCTGTGAGCCTATGTTACAGACAAGGGGAAGGTATTTCTTTACCCCTGAGTGACCATGAAGCTGTCTGGAGCAGCCTTCTTCTACCGGCTCCAGAAATGTCTCCTTAAACACCTTTTTTCTCACACAAGTTCCAAGAGGTTCAAGACCACTCCTGCCCCTTCTCAGCAGCTTTCTGAGTCTCACACTTACATCAAAACTGTATACACTACTTGTAACAAGCATTTTGGGGGCAAAGATTTGCTCTGACAATGTTCCTTTGGGATGTTCATGGAGAGATGGTTGGATAAGCATGAGCTGCAAGCCTTTGCTATGAGGGTGGAGGCTTAGGGAAGCTGTGAGTAGAGTGTGTGTGAGGACAGACAGGCACTGCTTTATGAACACTTTGTCTTCATACATTCAGCATAATATGTCTTGTGCACACAGATAGGGAAGATTATTCTGGAAACAAGCATTCATAGGACAAGATTGCGATGGTGGCATCAGAAAATGTTTTTCTCGTGCATATGATGCAGTAACACCAGGGTGGAAATCATGAAGGGAGATAAAAACAGAAATTCTTTGCCACTACCAAATGCAGTAAAGCAGGAAGGAGAGGCTGGTGGGCTGGGAAAGGACTCCCCACAAACAGGCCTGACCTAGCCTCACATATGAGAACCCCCAACCCAGACTCAGGCCCAATGAGCCCCACCACAGAGCTTCTCATGTTTGATTCACACAGAAAATGTTGCTGGGCACAGTGGTACACGCATGTGATCTTCGCACTTTGAAAGCCAAGGCAAGAGGGTCATAAGCTGAAAAGTCAAGGTGAGCCGCAGGGAGACTGTCCCTAAACATCACCAACAGCAGAACTGGGTACCGTGACGTGCTCCTGTGATCCCAGCACTGGGGAGGCTGAGGCAGGACTGTGAGGTTAAGGCCAGTCTGCAACACACAAGCAAAAACCAAAAAATGTTCCACCATGCCACGCACCCCTCCAAATAGCAGTTTTGACTGTGCCATCCACATCATGGAAAAGAAGCAGCCAAAAAAGAAACCAAAACAAAACACAAACCTCAAAATTCTTCAGGACCTAAGAAAACCAAAACCTCTAAACCACAAACACATTTCTTTTTTAAAAAGATTTTAAGTCTTTACCTGTGGCTGTAGCGGGTGGCTATCGTCAGTCCAAGCTGTAATCAAGAAGAGAGAGAAAACACAAATTAAATAATACAAAGAACAAGCTGGCTTCACAAGAAAATTTATTTAATGCAGTCAATTATTTTTAAATATTTCCTAATATACGGGGCTGCAGAGATGGCTCAGTGGTTAAGAGCTGTGGCTGCTCTTGCAGAGTTCCCAGCACTAGTGTGGTGGCTCACAACCAGCTCTAACTCCAGTTCCAGGGCATTTGGTGTCCTTTTCTGGCCTCTGTGGGCAGTAGACACATACATACATAAGCAGGCAAATATTCATATACATAAAATAATAAAAATAAATCTTAAAACATTTCCAAATGGGCCTTATTTAACAAATAATACCTTTAATGATAGATCTTTGATTTCAACTTTGCTTTTAACGGACCATCATATTTTGAAAAGGTCCTTTAAAAGGCCAACATCATTTCATTGTGGATCAGACAGAAGGCTTCCATAGTTGGAGGCAACTTGGAGAGTGGGGCTTTTGGGACAGCAGTGGAAGGACGGGTGCAGCTGATACCAAGGTTTGCATTAGGACAGCAAAGCCAAGAGTGGGTCCCCTCATTCACCCCTTCCCTAAGACTACCAAGGGATTAGACACCTGGGTCAGGGCTCTTCTGGGGTAGCCTTTACAGCGCTCCCATTAGCTCAAGGCCAGTCAAGCCTGTCCCAAGAGCGCCACTGTACAAGTTGGTCCCTACTAAGGATGCCTTCTGTCTGATCCACGGTGAAGCGTTCTTGGCCTTTTAAATGCCTTTTTGAAATATGATGATCCTTTAAAAGCAAAGACAGTAGAGAAATCAGTCCTAAAATATAAATGTAACTTTGAGAACTAGCACGTGGAACAGCTGGACAGGGCAGCAACAGGAGGTTGAGATGAAACTGTAATTTCCTCTTTATTCTGCAGAAGTATTGTGAAAATCTCTCAACTATATACAAAGTCAAAATCCTAGGGCATGACCCTTGGCCAGTTCATACAAAGTGAGCAGTGGATAACAGGCTAGCAGGCCGAGGTCAACAGCATCAGCAAGTTATTGAGTCTTGATACCACAATGTCCTAATTTTAAAATGAGCAGAACCATTGTTTCCTCATAAGAATAATACAAGGATAAAGCAAATTTTCTACATTTGTGTTTATAGCTGTATAGGTATGTGTGCCTGCTCTCTGACAAATACAGAAAACTCTATCAACATTAACTACAGTACTCGTGACATATATAATGCCCATCTATGAAAATGTTAGTGTACCCCAAAACTTAACTCTCAATGTTTTTTGAACTTTGGGGAAACTTCATTATAGAAAAGGTGTAATCATTGTCCAGTGAACCCATGTAAATTCTTTTGAGGCCACTAACATTTCCAAATGTTAAACTTCTTAACAATTTAAGAAGGTCACAGCTTCTAAGAACCTAAGTACAACTTGTAATATCATTTCTCTATAAAAGCCTAAGCTCTACCTTAACATCCCTGATTCCTTACTATCCCTGGAGAGTTGGGGTGGAGGGTGTCAGATGACATGCCTGATGCTGCCATGTTCTGCGCAAGACAGCACAGGGGACTTCAGGCTGTGGCATTCTAGAAAGAGTGGACAACAGACGAGGGGAATGAAAACTGAAACCATTGAGACAAGAAAGCCCAATTGTTGTCCAGCTGGCCAAACTGCAGAATCCCCTGGATACTGTTGGAACAACGAGGCTCCAGAATAATTCTGCTTTGAGTTATCACCCAGCCATCCAAAATACAGACCCAGTCATGGCAAGACATCAGAATCTGGGAAAGTAGGCATAAGTTTACCAAAATAATAATAATAATAATAATGGGCTAAGATGGCTCAATTAATAACATGGTGACCTGCAAGCAGGACTTGAATTCAATAACCCATTCAAAAGCACAAAAAAAAAAAAAATGGGATATGGTAGCAGGCTCTTGTAATCCCATCTTCTGTGAGGAGCAGGCAGATAGACTCCCGGGACTCGATGGTCCACCAGCTTAGCCTATTTGGTGAGTTCCAAGCCAGAGAAAGATCCCGTCTAGTAAATAAATAAAAACAGGTCAACAGGACCTGTCCCCTGGCCTCCACACACATACACATCCTCCAACAAATATACATACATACATACATACATACATACATACATACATACATACATGAACATGTATGCAAACAGAGTATATAAATGTGCATGCATGAAATATTAAAAATCAAGTTGATCTTATATTACATTTAACTGAGTTTATTCCATTATCTATCTCAGCTACGCTTAGTAATATATTTTCTTTGAGGCCTCAGGGACCATTAAGAACACCCTGAAGAAGAAGGAAATGGCTGGGAAAGAATGAAAAGCATCGACTGCAGCCAAAGTCAGGATGAGCAACTTACAGACTCCACACGCTGGGTCACGTTACATTTCCTGTGGTTAAAGACTTCTGGCTTACAGTTTGGCTAATTATAAGATAATTTTACCGACTGAATATTGTGATAAGCTTTGGAGTAAAGTTTAATTGGTGGCTTTTCCACAGTTGAAAGATAAGCTCTTGCTGGGAGCAGAAAGGAAACAGGGTGGGAGGGACAAGAAGGGAAAGAGAGGGGAAAGCTATTCCATGGCAGCTGTGCTGGCGAAGCAAGCTGAGAACTACTACCGAGGTAGAGCAGTCGAGAATTCGAGAGTTTTCACCCTCTCTCCCCAGCTTCAGAGTCAAATGTGTTTTGTTGTCATTTTTAGAAGGCCAATTTTGTTGAAAGAAAGAAAGAAAGAAAAAGAGAGAGAGAGAGAGAGAGAGAGAAAGAAAGAAAGAAAGAAAGAAAGAAAGAAAGAAAGAAAGAAAAGAAAAGAAAAGAAAACTTGAGCCCTGAATACCTGAATACTCCATGAGACAGGGTTGGCACATACCCAGGGCCAGTCCAGCCACCGATCCCAACAGACCTCTGTGAACAGTCTGTGTTAGGGACCAAAATGATGGGACACAAGAAAGAGCCCTGTGGCTCAATGAGGACTAATTCACAGTGTTGATGAAGTTGGGACATCTCATGGTTGCTCTTCACAGAACATTCTGGATACAACAGGCAGTTCTGGAAAGGGACAGAAAGGGGTAGAAAAGCACTGGAGGGCCTGGTCAGAACAGGCCAGTGAGGCAAAGTCAGCTAAGAGCTGCCGCATGAGGAGACTGGATGTGCCTATTCTTCCTACCTCCTACAGGGAAAGCAAGAGAGGAGAAACATCTCCAAGCTTTCCATACTACAGCGAACACCACATAAAGGCCACTATGCTAAGAAATGAGCCAGATCCTGAATTCCCTCAGCCTTAGGAGCCACCACTGGTCAGTCCAGCTTCTGAGGCCACTGGCCCTGCTAAGATGCACCAGTGACTCAGAAATTCTTTAAACAAGTTTCATGCATCTCACACATGAACACAAACATGCATACACACATCTACACACAAATGCATTAATATGCATATGGACACATCATTCATATACAAGTACAAACATTTATACACACTCACAAACATATCCTCACAGTACATATATGTCCACATATGCATGTGTGTGATTGCATGTGTTTACACAGATGCTACATGTAGATGTGGACAAGAACCATCATATGTGTACATACATACATATACATATGTATATACATACATACACACCAACGTGCGTGGATATACTTCTCGGCATTCAGAGAGGCTCATGGAGCCCCTCATCCAAGGATATTGTCTTCAACAATTGACCCCTTTGTTGCTGGTCTTCACAGGGGCCCAGAGGAGAAAGGGGAGGGAGGTCTGTGGGTTGACCCCTGACCCTGACCCAATTGGACTGAGGCCCGGGGACATGGAGGTCAGCAGGAGTTTTGTGCAGGCCTCCCTGGGGAGCACCCCCTCAGGACATGCTATAAGTATTGCCAGAACACACTTAACAAACTCACTTCACAGTGTTGCTCTCTTAGATCTACACAATTTGATGGTAAGAAAATTAAATCATATTTTAATGGCAAGGAAAAAGTAATTTAAACATTTTTCAAAACCCCCACCAGCTATGAAAGTCTTTTCCCTTCTGCCTCTGCCTAAAATGCTCCTCCTTGGAACATAGACAGCTGTTTTGTATCAAGGCTGGGGGTTCCTGAATGACCTGGGGAGCTCAGACAACAGGCAGCCCTTCCTGCATTAAAGGGTAATCTGAGAATAATTTGCCATAAAACACCCAGAAGTGCTCCAGCTGTGACCAGATAGTCTATAAAGCACCAAGCAGGCAACGTGGTCCTTGTAAAATAATAATAATTTATAAATATCACATTTTTAAAACATATTATAATTTAAAAGGAAATAAAAAGAAAGAAATGGT
This sequence comes from Lophiomys imhausi, assembly GCA_907164525.1. Taxonomy (NCBI): domain Eukaryota; kingdom Metazoa; phylum Chordata; class Mammalia; order Rodentia; family Muridae; genus Lophiomys; species Lophiomys imhausi. The sequence continues at coordinate 6,244,405 of CAJQZJ010014957.1, forward strand.
TTAAATTATCACAGAAGGTGCCAGGGTGATTCCCTTCCAAGTCCATGGATCACCAGGAAGTGTTTGTTCCAAAACCCATCCCACTGCAGGTCCAGGCACACACACACCCACATATGGCTGACAGGTGAGAAGGGAAACTCCAGACAGTTCAGTAGAGTCCCTCAACCGAACAGGTGGAAGGTGTTCAAACTTCCTAAACCAGTGACAGTCCGTACGTTCCAGGGCCCTAAGAGCTGTGCTGAAGGTGCCATGACCAGGAGTCTGGCCCTTCCTCAAGGCCAGCTAACCTCTAAAACAGAGCTGCCAACTTCTCAAGAAAAGCTAACAGTAGAAGAATGATTTTTAAAATGCCAATATTTTAAAATCATTTGAGTATTTTTCAAATACTATATAAGTCATAAAAAAAAAGTCAGTAAGATTTGGCCAAGAGGACCACCCCTCTACAACCTCACCCAACACATCTCCACCCTGCCAATCCTCTACAAAGCTCCAGATCTGAATGCACACGCTCATGCTAGGACTGGATGAGCCGAGGTGGAATTTGAGAGGCCTCCCTCCCTTTCCTACATGTATACGGGGATTTCTCTAACTGGAGTGTGGTATGTTTGTTTGTTTGTTTGTTGTACCTAAATATTAAAACCTCACAAAATTAACTCAAAAGGGATCCGTATCATCTGTCTGTCTTCTGGATATTTTAAAGTTTCCTCCATTTTCATAAAAAAAAAAAAAAACATGGAAAAGGAACATGAGGGAGAAGAGGAGGTGGGACAGAGTGTCACTCATAGGTACAGAAGAGGAGGAGGAGGGATGGAGAGATGGAGGGAGTGAGACACTCACACACCCCTACTGAGAATAAGCACAGCCACCCACAGCGTGGACAGGGGCAGTACTCACACAGTCATAGCATGGAAAGACTCTCTTACAAGCAGTGCCATGGTATGAAGAGATCACACAAACAGTTGTGGTGTACACAGACTCTCCCATAACCAGCATCAGTGTAGACAGCTTTCCACACAGAGCCATGACATGCTAATAGCAATGGTGGATGGGTACGGAGAATATGATTCATAGAACAGATTCCTTTAACCCTTTCCCTGCTCTTCTGGCTACTTCCTCCGGAGAAACTAGGGCCCCCATGCTACCCCCAGCGCCCTCTCAGGCTGGTCCCTTCACATAGGTACCCTCAACTTTTCTGAGCCTCTCACCTAAACCTTTCAAGCCACATCGGCTCGCCCCCACACCCCAGCACTTGAGACCTCTGCCTATCTTCCCAGGGCTTCCTTGGGTCCTTCCTACTTCCTTTGATAAGGTAACTGCTGAGTCAGGAGCTGCTTGAAGTGAATAGCCACAAGTTTTGGAGCCAAGCCCCTTGACCTCTACTGCGGCCTCCTTACTGTGACATGTGGGCTGAATCCCCAGCTTCATAAGGATCATGTATGCAGATTAATCTAAACATAACTGTTAGCCTGCCCAAAGAATTTAGGAGAAATGCAAATTCTGAAGCCCCAGCCCACTGACTCAGAAACTCTGTTTTCTCTGGTCCTCCAGGGGTCAAGTTTGACGACTCAATGACGTGTGGAAAGATCTCAGCCATGTGCTCAGCACTGATGAGTCGGCACCGACTGCCAGGTGCTGGTGATGGAGATGATGCTAACAGCTCAGAGCGACCATCTCCATCTGTGCCCTTTAAATGGCATTTCAGTGTCCTGAATTCAACTTCAAAACTGAAGTCCCTGTGAACTCAGGCCTTGTAGTGCTGGCAAGGAACCAGCATTCATCAGGGAGAGGTGTTCCCACCCAGTTATCAAACAAGGATGGATCGACTTCATCAAAGCTAAGGGCAGGCTTCATAGCCCCTGGACTGCAGCCCCCACTTTATTTATTTATTTATTTGTTTGTTTGTTTGTTTGTTTGTCATTCCTACCAACAGGAAACAAAGACAGCAAGGCAGGACATGGAAGAAAAAAAATAGCAACACATTTGTCGTTACTGAGTTTATCTCATGATGCTATCTTTCCTCAATTCCTGGAAATTAACATTTTATAGAGTGAAAGAAAATAAGAGTTATATAGTTATACTTAGGAAAAGAACAGCATACATGTATCTGTGTGTACACGCATGTGATGGTGGGGTGTGTGTGTGTGTGTGTGTAATAAGTAGACAATTACTTAACTTTTAAAAAACCTAGTAACTCATATCTGAAACTTTGAAAGGCAAGTGTGAAAGGCAAGTTGCAAAACTGATGGTAGTTAACAGAAATAACACTAAAAGCCAGACAGTGGCCATTTAGTTAACCAAATAAATAATAAACAAACAAACAAATACATAAATATAAAAACAGGCTGTTCTAAATCCTCAGGCACAAAACAACTGGAAATGTAGGAATATATATACTTCTATTCCTCACACTCCTGCCCCACACCCCAAACCAGAATCAAGCTCTACTTTCTAAATTAAAAGCTGCAGCTTTTCTTTGAGACATGAGAGCAGTTCCAATTGCCACCCTGGCCTGGTAAAGGCCTGAAGGGAACCCCCTCAGGGATGCTCTTGATCACGGGGTGTACTGGGAGGGGATAGCTTGGTTAGCTGTGATTGTGAACATGGCCGCATTTGGACTCATCTGGGAGACACCTGTGAGGGTTAGCGATGGTAGTTAAGTCTCCAGGCGTGCCTTTTGCGGACCATCTTGATTTGGTTGGTTGAGGTGGGAAGAGTCACCCACCGTACAGGAGGGCAGCAGGGCTCCCTCGACTTGGACTGCACAGATGGAAGAATCAGACTGAACACAGGCATACAGCAGGCTCCGCTTCCTAAATGTGGGTGCAACGGGACCAGGTGCCTCAACCTCCCAAAACTTGGACCTCCCTACCATGGGGGACTACACCCTCAAATTGTGAGCCCAAATAATTCTTTTTTTTTTCTTTGACTTGTTTTTGTTGTGGTATTTTTATTACCACAGCCAGAAAGGTAAGTAAAAACACCTAGCAAATAAAAATCCCCAATGGTATAAAAGGAAAAGTCACTAAACAAAGAAATATGAGTATCAGACACATAGGAAAATACTTTCTATTCTCCCACCTCTCACACACACCCCAAGATAGAAAACTAAAATGAACATCGAGCAACAAGTCAGTATGAGCTGGTGACTGCCTGTGTCAGGAGTTCCCCCAAGACCTAGTCCAGGGTTTCCTTCCCGTGTAACTGAATATGCAGCCTCTCCACATCTCCATTTCCCATTCTGTCAGGTCAGTCTGCCCTTTCACTTGCAGACCTCCTGAGAGGGAGGAGAATTTGGTCCTGGAGACAGTATGGAAGATACTAAAGATGTGTGAACAGAGAAGAATGGGAACATTCAATGATGTTTTTGGAAAGTTTTTGACAGAAAGGCAAAAGGAGATACTTTTCTTTCCAAAGAGGTCTTTCACCATTGCTGATTTTAAAAAACAAACAAACAAAAAACAAATTTGAAATAGGTAATTAAATAAAACCACCTGGCTCTAAGAGAGTTGTTGGGCCTTTCACTATCCTCAGCACCAGGATAACTAGCCTCACTTGGCCGAGACTCTCCTTAGCATCCTCCACATCTTCCTGCACTGAACGCCCAGGAGTTCAGCCCATGCCTCCAGTCAACCATACAGAGAGGCAGAAGCCAAATCACACCCCGGGAAATGAATTTTTTTTCAGGGTTCCAAGAAAAATCTCCATGGTGGCTGGAAGCCCAGCATTTCCCTACCATGGCCTCCAAGCATTGTAGAAAATACAAGGACATGCTGTGTCACTTTGTCTCTAATGTTAGAAACTGGATAATGTCCACCACCCATATGAAAGGCTTGGGGAAGCAGTGTGTGCCTATAATCCCAGCACTGGGGAGACAGAGGCAGAAGGTTCCCTTGAGGTTGCTGATCCAGTATAATAACCAGCTAGTGAGTTCTAGGTGTTTCACAAATAATTTGAAACCACGAGCTTAAGGAAAACCTGCACAGGTAGATGAATCTTAAAGTTGCTCAGCTAAAGGAGCTAATCTAGAAAGGCTGCTTGCAGTGTAGTTCTATCTCTGTGACATTTTGGAAGTTGCAACTCTGTAGAGATAGTAAATAGATCTAGGTTGAAAGGGTTTGGAGCCTGGCCATGGTGGTGCACATATTTAATCCCAGCACTCGAGAGGCAGAGGCAGGCGGATCTCTGAGATCGAGGCGAGCCCGGTCTACAGAGAAAGTTCCAGGACAGCTAAGGCTAACATGAATTCATGTTTAGCTTAACAGAGATATAAGTGAATACATTTACTCATATACAGGTATACGTACATGCACAGAGAAACCCTGTCTCCAAAAACCAAAATGGAAAAAGAAAAAGAAAAAAAAGGGATTGGAGAAGAAAGAAGATTAAATACGAAAGGCACGCAGCATTTAGGATGGGAGAAGTTACTCTGCCGATAGTACATCAGCAGATAGATGAAAGAAACTCACAGTATGTAGAGAAAATGAAATGTATGCAATTGAAAATGAAAGATTAAAAAACAAGCAAATAAAACATTAGAAGATGAGGAAAGTCCAGAAGGAATGCAAAATATAATGAAAGACCCTAAGAGGACATAACACCTTAACTGGGGAGCAGGGCAGGTCAGAGTGGACTAAGATAACTCAAAGCCAACCTGTAACTAAGCACTTCCCTTGAGGTTCACAGTTCTGAAAGCCAGCTACCGCGACAACGGATGGTGGATGACTGGAGCCTGGTTTCTCAATGTTGGAACGGGTAACTCACACATAAGTTACCATAGAAAAGTCTAGGATATCTATGTGGTAATAATCAGAGTTTGGGCATAATATGAATTCATGTTTAGTGTAATAGAGATATAATTTACTCACATAAAGTATTTCCCTTGTAGCAACAAAACACAAAGCACCCATTTCTTACTTTCCCAAAGTGTTCTCTAGTAAGAGAAGCCAGAGTTCTTTGGGAAAATGATTGACCCTGATGCAGGGAAAATACAAGATGAGTGTGAGGGACCCTGTAGTGCTAGAAAGGGTACACCTACACACACACACACACACACACACACACACACACACACACACATGCCCATGTGGAAGAGATCAAGAAGCCAACTGAAAGAATTTCCAATAGGCACAACTGAAAAAAATTTAAGTAACAAAATAAAATGAAATAGAATTAGATTCTAAGCCAAACATAAGTTAAATGTCCATAAATCTATAATGATACAAAGATGTGATCCAACTAGATGTGGCAGTCCACACCCATAACCCAAGCACTGGAAAGTTGGAAGCAGGAATTCAAAGTCAACCTTGACTACATGTGAGTTCAAAGTCAACCTTGGCTACATTTGAGCTTAAAGTCATCCTGGGTTACAAGAAAGCCTGTTTCAAAAGTCAAATAAAATAAAAGGCATCACTAAGCAAATAAATAAATAAATAAAGGATGAAGGTGAAGCAAATTTTGATGCAGAAGAGTTCCAAATAATATATGTCGATAGTCCACCCTTAAGGAGGTAGAGCATAGCTCCCAACATCTTAACCATGAGCTGTTTATATGAGAGTAGGCAGTTACTTTAACCTAGAGAATTCCTACAGACACTATCTTAGCAGTGCTAAGTCAATGACACCTGCCCTGGGGCAGTGAAGAGATGAGCAGGGCAGCTGCTGGCCCCTAGAGACTCAGTGATAGTACCACCCAGCTTCAAAGGCATCTGACTTTGAGCCACTCCCCTAGGGGAGGGAAGTCTTTCTGCACAGATGAGACAAGGTCTCAGCCCTGCTGCATATAGTGGTCCCGGTTCTCCATGGGTCTCAGAGAAGTCTGCTTGAAGACTCCATCTGCAACTCAGCCAAGCCCTCTGAGCTCCAGCACCTTCATTAATGAATAGAAACTAAGGAAGGAAAGAAAGGGAAAACACCCTGACTAGCAACTCAAAAGAAATAGGTTCCTTGTAAATGTTTTACTTGAACCCTTGGACATTCCTGACAGAAGGCTAGGAGAATTTCCAAAGCTTCCTGTTACAATTTTAATATGAAATGCTCCCCACAGACTTTCGTTTGAAAACTTAGAACCCAGCTGGTGGTGCTGTTGGAGGAAGTTGTGGAACCTTTAGGGGGAAGACGTGGCTGGTTCAGGTAGGTCACTGGGTAAGAGCAGACCTCTGAGGGTTATAACCAAAACCCACTCTCTGCTCCCGCTCTTTCACTGCAGGCGTAGATGAGAACAAGCTCCAGGATTCGTTTCCATCACCATGGACCAAGCCTTCACCTATGTCTTTCCTGCCATGGTAGACTGTGTCCTATAAATCACGAGCCAAAATAAACTTCCTTTCCCTCATGCCAGGTTTTTGTCAATGTGACAAAAAGTCACTAATGTACCTCCCCTCACTGCCTAACCATGAGGGCAGGGGTATGCAAAATACAGTGTTACTGGGCAGCAATTAAAATCACAATTTCGGTAAAAATCCAGACATTCCTGCCATAACATTTTCCATACAGATACTTAGGTTGGCTGGCTGGTGATATTTAAAGGTAGATCTTCAATATCCTTCATTAGAAGTTTCTGATCTCTGGGTACCTAGCAGTAGTGAGAAAGGGGATTTTTCTCTCTGACAAGTCTTCCTTATTTCAGTCCCCTCCACACTCATCTTCCATACTCATCTGACTTAAACCTTCTCCACAGGTATCACTTCCACTGCCACACCTCGTACCTCCTGCAAACCAATTGATAAATTTTCAGATCTGGGCCAACCCAACGGTACCATTTCCTGCCTCTATCCTCAGGGATAAATCACATCTTTATATTGTATGGGACTGTCATGAACACAAATTAGCCCAAAGCATGCCTCTCAAGGCTCCATGCTCAACAATCCCCACAACTCTCCCCCCTTCGCCTCTCACTTCCATCATCGATCATCTTAAACAGCTGAGCCTCGATATATACAGTTTGGGTTGGACTACCCCCCCCCCAAAAGGCCACATGTTAAAGGCTTGAGAACCAGCTTGTGTTCTTGGGGGATGGCAGAACCTTTAAGGTATAGAACCTTGTAGAAGGAAATGAGGCCACTGGGACTATGTTTTGAAGAGAGTATTGGAAACATGGCTCCTTCCCCTACTTTCTCCTTCTCTCTCACTTCCCTTCCACCATGATGTGAACAGCTTGGATCCACTGAGCAGTCCCCAACATAGTGTATTATCTCACCATGGACCCCAAACAACAGACCCAACCAACCATGTGCTGAACCCTCCAAAACTATGGACCCAAACAAACTTTTCTTCTAAGTTGATTTCCCCAGGTCCTTTGTTTTCAGCAACAGAGAGCGGATAGACACTGGCTTCTTCCTAAGTTTCACATCACCCCAACTTCTTCTCCTTGGACCTTGAGGACAGAAGTCATCGGGTGGCCCATCTTCAACTTTCTTGCCCCACCTTGAAAGTTTCTCTATAGCTCCTCCTCTTTCCAAACCTTTTCTTTCCCGTCTCTGAGGAAGAAAGACCAGCTTTCATGTCAAGGTCAAGTTTCCATGTGTGTTAGAGTCAGGCCTATGTGTCTGTGACTACAGTGGACAACAATCAGTGTGACAGGACCAAAAACCACCCAAGAGAAAACCATCTTGAATTCCTATGAGGGACTGTATAGACTAGGTTCCCTGGGGTGGGAAGAGCCACCTTAGCTATAGCTGGCACCGTGCCATAGGTTGAGCCTTAGACTGAGTACAAGGGGAATGTAGACTGAGCACCAGCACTTGCTGCTTCCTGACTGTGGTTGTGTTGTTAACAGTTGCCTCAGGCTCCCTTGGCCATGGCTTCCTTGTCACGATGGACTGTATCCCCTCAAACTGTGAGCCAGAATAAACCCTTCCTCCCATAAGTTGTTTCTTGTCAGATATTTTGTCATGACCACAGAAAAACTAACTGGTGCCGGGGCACTCCCTGAAGTCACCCTGCCTTCTCTCTGGCAGCATTGATTTTTCTATTTCTTCTTTTCCTGCTGCATACTCTTTAAAATGTCCATTCTCAGCAAGCATTCAAATTACATCTTAGTAACTCCCTTAGCTGAAGACAGAATAGACCCTTGAGTCCAAACCTCAAGTCCACCCCTCCAACAGATGACATCAGGAAATACCTGAGACCATGTTAAGATCTGCAGAGGGACTCCTGTGTGAGGGGCAGGTAAAGGGTGCTATTTACCACAAAAGCTCACCAAGCCCCATCAACACCTTCAGGAGGAGGGGAGGTTATATTTATTTTTGAAAAGAGGCACCTGACATCTTTAACCTAGTTGTGATCTATAAACTAGACAATTTGAAAGATCCTGAGTAATCATAGGGACATGTCAAAGAAAACGACATCCTTAAGCCTACTGGCTCCCCTCTTTTCTTTAAAGGACTTTTAAAGTGGACTCTAGGCACAGTACACCTTTCACTAAGCATTCCGAGGAGGATGCTTGGACCCTGTGCTGCAGCTGTGACAAAGGTGCCCTTTAAATTAAGGGCGAATGTCATGCACAAGAAGGTATCATTTTGCTGGTGGGGTCAGTTCTTTTTACACCAGTCCAGCACGTGGGTTGCAGCAAAACTGGGATGAGCTGGGAAATGCAGGAAAGGGAACTGCTATAGTGAGCCAGCCCCTGGTGCCTGACACCACCGCAGCTGTTCACCCAAGCATGAAAAGTGGGCCATTGCTCTCACAACACTGATTAGACAAGGAAATGAGATATGCAAATACTTTCTAAAAGTCTACTCACTCCAACATTACCAGATTAAAGTTCACAAAGAAAACGTCACTCAATAGGGTCAATATGGAGCTAATGTCCCTGACTCTGACTGCCCAACCTGGAAGATCCTTGAAAACAAAAATCAAGTTCAAGGGTCAGGCCACACAATCTAGGAGATGGGCAGGATAAAATTTTTGTAATATTGCATGGATCAGCTCAGCCCAAAAGTCAAAGAAGTTATTATCCAAGCAAGAAGTATACATGTTTCTAGAAACCCAAGAGATTATTCTTTCAGAGCCCTATACACCCATAATTCTGTCTCTAGCAAAGCCTTAAAAAAGAAAAGGCTCCATGCATAGTGGAGCACACCTTTAATTCCAGCACTTGGGATTAAAAGGCAGAGGCAGGTGGATCTCTGTGAATTCGAGGCCAGCCTGGTCTACAAAGTGAGTCCAGGACAGCCAGGACTACACAGAGAAACTACCTCGAAAAACCAAACCAAACAAAAACAAAAACAAAGGCTCATTAAGAAGATGACATTTGGGTGTGTGTATGTGTGTGTGTGTGTAGTCCTGAGCTCACTATGTAGACCAGGCTGGTCAAAAATCCAGACACTCTCCTACCTCTGCCTCTTGGGTGCTGGGATTAGTCATGCACCACCATGCCCAGCTATAACGTGAAGTTTGTAGAAGTCACTGAAGGACAGGGCTGGGCATGGCACTGCACTTCCAAACCACCTCACCTCCCAGACCCCTTGTCTTCCATCTGTAAAGAGGCATCACGGTAGAGCTGTAGCAGTCATGGAGTAAGAACATGTGTACAGAGGAGGGGTCCAGCCACTGTAGACACCAGTATGCATAGCTCCCTTCCCCAACTTCCTTAACATAGAGACACTGTAATGGGTCTGCATATAGGGCACAGACATCTTCTGAAGGCCTCCTATGTGCCTGGTATTGTGTGATGTGTGCGCCCTCCCTATACCCCCCAACCCAGCACACATAAATGTAGAGTTCACGTCAGGGACTGGAATAAACAAAGCACTTGAGAGTTCTGTAAAGGAAGGTTCTCTACAGGACACCCACTTACATAGAGCCAGTGACTAAGAAAGGAAACATTAAAGTCACCGGTGGAAGGCCCAGCCTGTGCAGAGGTGACAAAGTGTGGCCTGTTTGAGGCTCTGAAACAAGGTCTGTGTTGCTGGGGTTTGGGATCAATTTCTCTCACTCAGGTATAAATCCCCTTAGCCCACCTGCTCCGCAGTGTGGCCTGAACTGCATTATGAAGCTGTGATCCCATTACAGAGCCGTCTTTAGAGAACAAGAGACAGTCCCTGGGCTATGTGTCATCTGCCCAGAATAGCGATTCAGTCACACTGACAGTGTCATCAGGCCCAGGAGGCTCACGGGCGAGCAGTCTGCAAGGACAGCCAAGGAGCGAACGAGCATAGCAGGAAATACACACAACCTCCTCTGCCTGCACAGGCACTGCCCAGACTGACGTGCCTGAGGGCAGGCTGGCTCCAAGGCTATAACGCCACTCAGGATCAGCACACAAGACAATGGGGGTATTATGTTTGTTTTTCTAAAAGTTTCATTTAGGAAGCTAGGGCTCTTAACATATTTCAAATGCCCCTGCATAAGGCTTGAGAAAGTAGCTCGGTGTTATTGTACATGCCTAAAATGTTATGAGGCCCTGGGCTCCATCCCTGAAATAAACACATAATAAATAATATTAATAAATAATAAATAGGCCACCAAATGACCTATACAAAATAATAAATAATATTAGCTAATAAACAATACATAAATAGAAAGCCACAAATGACCCACACCAAATCCCAATAGCATTATGATCTGAACTGATCTATTCTCTACCAAAGGAACACCTGCCTTCATTACTACAGTTAGTCACCCATCCATCCATCATGTGTTCACAATTTATTTACTAGACACTAGGTACCAAGCCTTGTTCTAAGTTCAGATGGGATGATGGAAACCAAGAAAAGATAGGATTTGTCCTCTTGTTCCTAAGTTCTTCAGTGAGGCAAATCACTCATTCAATGGCTTCACGGTAGATTGAGTAAAGTGTGGAGAAGGGCCAGTTGAACATTTAAGAAAATGTCTCTGCTGTGGAAATCCAGAAGATATCCTTCTTCTCAAATCCCTAGACAAGTTCAAGTCACACAGTCACCAAACCCAGACCCACCCATCCTTGATCCATCACTCAGTGACCCCAGGTCTTCTCTATTCTGGCCTCTCCGCAAATGTCACATTCCTTTCCTTTCCATACCACTTCTACATTGATAATGTATATGTCTTCTTCAAGTCTTACTGATAGTACCAATTGTCAACCATTTGTTTCCTCATCCACTAGCCAGCTGTCATGGCAGTTAGTCTACAAATGTGAATCTCCTTGCATCCTTCTCCTGCATGTGAGCCTCCTTTGCAGCCTCCCCACCTCCCCTCAAGCATCCCATGGAAAATTAGGCCATGTTAGTTCCGGTGTGGCACCACAAGTGGACCACATCTTTCACCTGCTCTGTAACTTCATGCATTCCTCCATACCTGAAATGTTCTTCCACTGCTTTGTTTGCCAACTAACTTCTACTTGGGTTTCAAAACTCAGTGTAAGGTCTTTGGGCCACTCCTCTATCAATGGTTGAAGCTAACCTTGGTGGTCCCCCTGATCCTACTCAAAAACAGCATGTATATCATACTAACTGTAACTGCTGGTCTCTCTGTTTCTCGACCTTTTTTATTTTTCTAGTCAACCCCACCACTGTTAGAGAAAAGAAATGATTCAGGGAGCAGAACTCCTAATCTTCAGCCAGCAGTTATGTCTAGAAAACAACAGAGTACTCAAAATAATAAAAATAAAATAGATAACAGAAAATACTTTACAAAGTAAAAATAATCATGCAAATAAAACTAAAATCAGAAAAATGTTTCACATTTTTGTTCCACAGAACAACGCTGTAGGGAGGTAAGAGGAAATAAACAAGAGAGGTGATTTGCTGAATGTCCTAACCTCCAAATAAGGATAGTTCTAAGTAAAGAGAAATATTCCACAGAATGAAAGACAACATAAGCTTTTAAGATTGAAAGGGCCTGCCAGGTGCCACATGGTATGAATGAAAATCCAAACCTAGAAACATCACTAAGAAAGTCCCACACACTCAAGACTTAAGATAAACAGCTGAAAACTATAGTGGAAAACAAAAACCTCACAAAAATATAGTTATGTAAATGTCAAGCATTTGCAAATTTGATTAATTTATGGGGGTAAAGCAGTCATTCATTTGATTTTGATGCTAGAATATTGTCCTTCAAATTGTAAAAGTGTTTTAACGTTGGATGTATATAAAGAAAGTATGTGCCTTGCATTCTACATGGTTCTACTGTGGACAGATGCATAGCCCTGGCCTTAATGATGTAATCAAAAACCGAAAGCCAGATGATACATACAGAAGGAAAGAAAATCAATGTTTTAGTTTTCACAATATAAAAATGAATAATAGTTCTTCAGACCAAAGTGGAGAATGGATAGAATCAAGAAATAGAGTTGTCGGGATACGAAATGAAGGTTGCAGGATGTTTGTAGGTAATCTGGTAGTCTTTATAAAAATTAAAAATAACGTAAAAATCTGAAACTAAAGGGAAGGTGTGAAACGGGAAATAAGAGTGGGTTTTGCATAACTGAACTGAAGTCTCGTCTCTTGCGGCAGAGATATAGAAATGCCTAAAATTCGTAAGTCAAGAAATTCAGAAATACAAATAATCCACAAACTCTCATTTTGCTTCTCTTCTCAGAGTTTTGTGGTACCTAACTGAAATGGCCCAGGGAATTTTTTAATATATCTAATGAAATGTAAACTTTTTAACCTACTAAAGTTCACTGTAGACTAGGCATAGAAAATTATTACAGTAGATTGAGTTTTTAAAAATTCCTCTGGATGTCTTCCATAAATGCCCATCATATAGGGCCCTTTTCCCTATAAAAGAACATCAGTATAAAGACTGCCTCAGCCTCATCCCTTCCTTAGCCCTCCTGGTGCACAGATGCCTGGATCCAGGGAAAGGTTTCGCTGTTAGAAAAGGTCAGCATCCCACTAAAAATCAGTTAGGTGGGGTAGAGGCTGGGATCTGGCTTTGCCACTAGTCAGCTGACATCTGACAAATTCCAGCTTGGGTAGAATCTCCATGATGTTCAAGGTGGACAATTTTTAAATCTTTGCTTGAGCTCAATTAATCACAGCAAATATGACTGGGTACCACAGTGATCCAGGAACAGCTGTGGGTAGGGCCTATGCAAGCCACTCAGAGACCCATCACTAGAGAACCACCCTGCCTTCGGGTAAGACTTGAACCCCAGTTTTTATGTGAACGGTGAGCCCTGACAAACTCTGGGCAAATTGTCCTGTCATTTTGAATCACAATATTTCTCATCTCAATACAAGAATCAAGAAAATGTTCATCTCCCAGGACTGTTGAGATGGTTAAATGGGTGAAGATGTTTAAAATATTGTCCCTTAACCGGAAGCTCCCAACAAAAGCCAGGTATGGTTTGACTGTGGCTTATCTCTTTGGATTCCTTTTGCTAAGAATCAACTAAATCAAGGGACAGAAGCATGAAGTCATAGAATGTGAAGACAAGGGACAGTGCCCTTCACAGGTGATCGTCCTACATGAAAATGGTTTCAGGCAGAAACACTAAGAAAAACCTGCCAGCCACCAATTGTCATTATCCAGCCTTCCAGGTGACTCAGACAATGATCCCCAGGGACAGGTGACAGTTTCCATGAAGCAATTCAGCTCCCCAAAGCTGCAGCCCAGACACACTCTGGCCCGAGTAAGTAGGCTGCAGAACTCCCTTCCTAGCAGGCAAGGGACATTTTTAAACAGCCCACAGCAGTCTCACAATCCTGCTACAGTTGCCATGGCTGTACCGGGGCCTCAGAAGGCCGGGTTCCCAAAGGCCTCTGGCCGACCCACCGACAAGGAGAGCTGATCCTTCAACTGTTGGCACCATCGCAGTGTCTGAAGTCACTGTGCCACATCAAACAGGGAGAAATGCCCAAGGACTTTCCTCTCCTTCAGCACTGAAAAAAAAAAAAAAAAAAAAACCCTCCAACCGTGCCACAGGCTCTGAGGGTGTCCATCTGCAAACATGACCTGGATATGTGACTTGGGAGCGATGGGCTACATGCCAGCTCTCAGTTACTCTGCCAGGAATCAAGAGGCCTCACTCAGAAATGGATCTATAAAAGAGGTCTGGTCGTCCCATGGCCAGGTTCATATTCTTCATATACGACTCCTTAGATTCAATCCCAAGCGCGCTGGGGTGCGGGGCTTAGATTAGAACATGATCTCTGAGGTCCCTTCCAACCCATAATACCCTAGGGATCTCCCTTTATGAGGAGTTAGCCTCAGGTCTCCACTCCGCCACCTCTGTCCTCCTGCCAGGGTAACCCTGGATGCTTCCTCTCAATGGTCTACAGTTCCTTTGGTATGCTCTGGGTCTGTGCAGGGTATGCACCTGTTCCAGGTCATCTCTACCACCGCTGCAGTGCTAAAAAGGAAGGCATTCCACACACATTCAAGAAACTACATTCCAAATGGAAATTCTTCCAAACACGTACTTTAAACACACATGCTTGTCTCTAACTGTATTTATCTCCAGCTCCTTTGAGGGAAAGCCCAGTAGATAAATCTTTTAAAAAGACAGATGTTACTGAGCACATGCCTTTAATCCCAGTGGCCGGGAGGCAGAGGCAGGGGGATCTCTGTGAGTCGGAGGCTAGCCTTGTTTATAAGAGGAGTTCCAAGCCAGCCAGGGCTATACAGCGAGAACCTGTCTCAAAATGAAAAGGCAAATGTTTAAGTTTCTGTTGTGAAAAAGTAAGCAATTGCCACAGAGTCAACACAACAATCGGTAAGTATTTCCAGATCCATCCAAAGTGGCACAAAGGGCTTTGGTTTTGTTTGGTTTGTTTTTTTAAGAGACATTTATGAGTCAACAATATGCCCTGACGTCACCGAAACAACCCTAGATTGTTTACACGCTTGATCTTGAATCAGGCAATCACACAGCTGATGCACCTCCATTCCCACAGTGACCACTTTGTTTTTTAAGTCAGTACTCATGGTTGATAAGAAGCCAAATAAATTGATGGCAACAGCAAAATTCCAGCCACTTTTGACACCCAAAGCGAATAGGCCATGGCGAGGAAACAATTTGAAAATTGGTATTTGCTGCCCTCTGGTGGTCAATCCTGGGAAGTTTCAACACCGGAATCGCGAGGAGTGCATGGTTCACACAGATGATCTCTTCCCCCACAACCCCATGATCATTTAGGCTAAAGCCATCTTCCCACCAAACTTCTCAGAAATAGAGTAAATCCTGGTCCTCTGCTCTCCACCTTTGTGTGTGTGTGTGTGTCTGTGTGTGCATGCTCAGGCACATGTTTGTGTGCCTCTGTGTATGTGTCTGTCTGTGTATTTCTGTGTGCATGCTGGAGCATATGTGTGTGTGTGTGCCTGTGTGTGCATGCTCAAGCGCATGTTTGTGTGCCTCTGTGTGTGTCTGTGAGTCTGTGTGTTTCTATGTGCACGCTTGAGCATGTGTGTTTGTGTGTGCCTGTGTGTGTGTGTGTGTGTGTGTGTGTGTGTGTGTGTGTGTGTGTGTACTGGAGAAGGAATAACACAGTGCCAGCTGATAAATGAACACTTAGACCATGCTTCTTCTAAAAACACAACTGAGAGAAAAGCCACCAATTTCGGCTCTCCAATGCTGCTTTCTGTGAGAACAGGTGAGTGGTGACTCATCACTCTACATGTGTTAAAAGGATATGCATGAGTTCAATTCCTCTCCAGTTTTAGCAAAACACACCCCATGCATGCTTAGGACATTGATGTAGGGACCCACTACCTCTCTTTGCCCTGCCCTCCATCAGGGCATTATATACACATTATTAAAGGCTTTCATCTCTAACCAAGCCCATTCTGCATAGTTCCCACCCCGAGACTTCATGTCTGCAAGATCTCACAGAGGGGTTGCTACCTCCAGCTCTCCTTCCATATTCGCAACTAGGCTGTAGGTTCTAAAATGTGATACCATCAGATAAGTTATTTTTCTCTACAGTGTTGTACAAATCTCCATTAACCACTAAAGCATACAGTAGGGTGGAGGGATAGAAAGATGGGAGGAGAGGGATAGATGAGTGGGCAAATGGGTATATGTATGGAAGGCTGTATTGGTATATGGCAAATGATTAAAGAGATAGAATAATGCAAATGTTGATGGACGGAAGGTAAATGGACACACAAAAGTATGTGGGTAGATTTTAGACAGGTGGATGAATTGGTGAGTAGCTAGATAAATGGAAGAATAGATGGAGGGATGGCAAGAAGGGGGAGCTAAAAATCTTCCATGACATCACTCAATTGAGCCTTGCACTGAGAATGAACAAAACAACATAGTCCCTGCCACCACTAAATATTCTGTCAATAACAGTAAAATCTATATTTGAGCAGGACCCAAGGGACCACTCCATCACTAGCCCACTTGGGGGTTGGAGAGCTCTCACTAATCCATGAGCCACTGTAGACTGAGGAGACTTCTATACTCTTGAGTTCCTACAATCAGGTCTTCACAAAATCATCCAAGGACAGTGCCCACCATGGCAGACCAGAAACAGTGTGGAAAAAGTGAAGTCAAGCCCTTCCTCAGACCCTACCCTGGAGCTCACAGCCGATGCTGTAAGCCTATTCAAAGCTGTGGGAAGCCCTCCTGAAAGCTTCTCCCCTGACCCTAACTCCCACAATCCCTGCAGGCCTTGGAGGCCAAAGAAGCTGCTGCCATCTTTCCTACCACATCTTTTGTGTGTGTGTGTGTGTGTGTGACTTGAAGAGGTTCCCTCAGTCTCTTCTCTCAAGATCATGTACTGATTCCAGGAGGGTTGCCCAGGTGGCATGGCTGCTGTTGTCTGCAGCCTCACATAGCCAACACAGCTGTGTTGAAGGAATTCAAAAATTCCTTCACCAGGCGGTGGTGGCGCACGCCTTTAATCCCAGCACTCGGGAGGCAGAGGCAGGTGGATCTCTGTGAGTTTGAGGCCAGCCTGGTCTACAAAGCGAGTCCAGGACAGCTAGACCTGTTACACAGAGAAACCCTGTCTCAAAAGACCAAAAAAAAAAAAAAAATCCTCCCATCACTGACATTTGAGTTATCATTCAACTAAGCTCTGAGCGTCCACTGACAAGGGTCAGCTTGTGCTACTACTCCCCCCATTTGTCCCCCTGACAACCTCAGATGCACTTTTAATACTCAAAGCACTTGGACTTGGTCTTGCAAGCTTCCACATCCTGTCAGATTAACAGTGGTGTTTTGGTATATGTAGGAACTCATGCCTAGTACACACTTCATATGTACTAACTCCTCCAGGTCTTACCGTAGTTCTGTTTTTTAAGGAAATAGAGAGACTGATTTTTGAGGTCATGTGGACAGAATGAAAACCCAGAAAGGCTGGTTTCAGGGCTGTGCTCATAATGGAGCATCTGGAGCAGACATAACAATCCATCTGTTTGCATTCATGTCGATTCCACTCAGCCATCTCACCTGACAACCTTACATAGGGCACCTCTCTTTGCCTAGTTCAAGGCTGGACCTGGGGTGAGGGGAGGAGGCAGGGATGGTTCCTGTCAGCTGCAGTCACGACTGACAGACAGCCTGTCAAGGAGGTGCTCCACTGACCCTTTGGGTCCTTTGGCACGTATGCCAATCTGCTGTGGTAGCAAAAACAGACCAAATAACTTCAACAACAGACATTTTTTTTCCCCTTATAGCCTGGAGTCTAGAAGCCCAAGACTGAGGTGCCCAGAGGCTTACCAAAGCCACTACGGCTTTGTCCTCAAATGACCTTTCTCCTGTGTGAAGACACATGGAAATCTCTGCTAGAAACCAGTCTCAGCAAATTTGGATCTAACTCCTATGAACCCCATTTCCTTTGCGGTGCCTGTCTGCAAACACAATGCCCAAACACAGTCACACTGAAGTTGGCCATGTCCTCTGAATGGAACTGTGACCATCTCCCAAAATTATGTGGAATCCCTAAATTCCAGTGTCGCTGTTGCAGCCTTTTGTTAGTTACAACCAAAAGGAACACCACAAGGGGAGTTGCCATGTGGCATAGGCAACACTGGGATACCGGTTAGGCCTGGCATTTCTGAAGAAGGCACAACTTCAAGAGCTTCTTCGAACTGTGTGTGAAAATGAATCTCATGTAAAGACGGGGTGAGCATCATAAGCAGAGTGTCATTTGTGAGTGCCCCACCCGCAGTAAGGAAACACAATGCACATCCGCAACTTTTATCAGAAGAGACGATCAAATAGGAAGAAGTGGATCAGGAGTGGGGTCACATAGGAGCCTAGAGATGAGAAAAGAATTTGTTTCTTGAGGACTAGCAGGTCACAGAAGGAGACAAAGTGCCTAAGCCAATGTTAGGTATGTACAGCTGTGCCTGCCTGCTGTACACAGGCATTCTCAAAGAGCAAAGCCCTCCCTGCAACATCACCACACCCCAGATGAGACACTGCTGAGATGGGATGCAGTTCCCAAGAGTCTCCTTTGGGGAGATGCCTTTACAAGTAAGGACCAGTGTGCCCTGTGCTAAAACATTTACCTCCATGCAGAATCAATCAAAAGGATAAGTTGCTCTTACTTGCATTCCTACTCCTTCTGCTTCCACCTGCACACTCACAGTCTTGTCCTCATCTCCCTTCCTTGCTGGGAAAGGCTTCCCAGCTACCCCAAGCAGACTTCAAAGGTCTTCTAAGCCTCCTTCCCTGACACCCCACCCCAAATATCTTGGTTTCTTTTCCCTCCTGTTCTTATTGATCATTTGATTGAGCATGGCATTTTGGGCACGAAGTAGAGGATGGCTATTGCAGCAAACCTTTGAGAGCAATCTCAGTGTGCTGAGGAATGTCGTGGAAATGAGAGATAGTCATGAAAAGTCAGACATCTGGGCAAAGTTTAAAAGGACTGGGCATGCCCAGCCTTGAGCTAAGATCATTGTGAGCAGCCTGGGTGACAGCTTCCTAACACATCAAGAATGCACACAGGAGGGAAGGGTCCATTTTCCATCCATCAGTGACAGCAAGAGGAACAGAAGCATCTTAGGCTTCAGCCAAGGAAATGCCCATCACATGCCTGAGCTGCAGGGGAAGCCGAGCTGCCAAGAGAGCTGGCTGCTCAGAATCATCCGTGCTGGGGACACTCACGCAACACAACCACTGGAAACGTCATTCAGTAGGCACCACGGCGGTATACACGAGGTGTGACTCCACAGAGGCTCTGTGAAACACCCCATGGCCTGGACACTACAGCTGGGACCTTGAATGTTGCCCCCCAAATCCATGTGTTGACAATTTGGCATCTAACCTGTAGTACTAATGGAAAGCTGTGGACTCTTTAGAATCTGGGGCTGATAAAAGGAAGCAAGATCGATGTGGTTGTCCCCTTGAGGTACCATGACCTCAGCCTCAGCCACAGTTAATTGACTGCAAACTTGATGGGATTTAGAATCAACATGCAAACAATTCTCTGGGCATGCCTGTAAGGGATTATCTAGATTAGGTTAACTGAGGTTTGAAAATATACTCTATATATGAATAATATTCTAGGGGTTGAGGTCCTGGACTGAATAAAAATGAGAGCATGAACTAAGCACAAGCCTTTACCACTCTCTGTCTTGGGCTGCAGGCATAATGTGACCAGCTACCTCAAGTTCCTGCCACCATGGCTTCCTCACCATGATAGACCATACACGCTGGAAGCGTGGAGCCAAAAGAAACCCTTCTTCCCTCCAGTTTGCTTCTTATCAGCTATTTTGTCGTAGCCAGAGACAAGTACCTGGTACAGACCCTTCCTGTCTCTCAGATGCCATGACATGATGAGCCTTCTTGTGCATGCATACCACCCACAGTGCCCTAAAGCAGTGGGACGCCTGACCATAGGCTGAAAACCCGTAACTTTTTTCCTTTTTATAAGTTGATTATCTCAGAACCCTCCGTACAGTAAAGCTGACTAGCACACTGGATAATCCCATCAGCTGGTCTAGTTGGACCGACCAGTGGACTACTCTAGCTCTATTGTTTATTCTAGATCCCCAAGAATCCAAGGCATTTCAGATTGTCCTATTTGGAAGCAAGTTTTCTAGGCATGGGATTACTGATTTCTCTGAGCTTCAGAACTGTTGTTCTGTGCCATGAGCTTGGCATACTTGGTCCTTTACTCTGACCTCACCATCATCATCAGTTCCATTTTATTGATGAGAACCTCATTTTATTGATGAAACTCATCAATAAATGATGAGGACTAATGGCTTCCCTGCAGCCCCACCTCTGAACACATAAGACTGGAGTCCAGGTACTCTGAATTCCGGGCCCACCCTCACCACCAAATATCTGCACTGACGGGAATAAAAATGCATGTCAGACCATCAGACCGCCCACAAGGAACTGAATCAAATGTGACTCTCAAGATCCACAGGGCAATCAGTATAATGATCAGTACAGCAGAAAATGAAAACATGAAAAATCACCCATTGGTCTCCTCTCCTGGAGCTGCCATCTCCACACTGTACAGATCTGGTGAGATTTAAAATTAGGTCTCATGTGGTAGCAACGGCACAGCAGTTTAGAGCACATACTGCTCTTACAGTAGACCCAAATTCAGTTCCCAGCACCCAGGTGGCAGCTCACAAACATCTCAACATTGCTTCTAAGAGATCTGATGCCCACTTTTGGCTACAGCCAGCAGCAGGCATGCACACTGTACATATACAAGAATTCTAGCAGTGTGAAAACCTTCCTGCCATCTCCCACATGTATCTGTCTAGGGTGAAGGTTTCCCAGAGGCCTACGCTGCCACTAACCAGCATAAGTTATTATGCATCAAGAACTCCTGCCAGAAGATTGCTGAGCAGTGGCTGTTGGAAGCCTTCCATTATTAGGAGAGACACTGCAGACACCCTTCTTACACTTCACACAGCTCTGAATGGGCTGTCCATTCCTGCTCTCCCATTTTCCTCAGCACCTGCATGCTGCCTGGCCAGCGCTTTCATCAGAAGGTCTTCCTGGGTCTCCTCTGTCAGCTGATATGGGACTAGCCAAGACACTGGTGACAGGAGAACAAAACAAAGAGCCACAAGGAAAAGAGAAAGAGACTTGCAGAGATTTCCTCTCTAGGCTCTGCCCAAAGCAATGCATGGGAGGGAGAGGGATGGGGAGACAGAGATGGCTTCTAAACCTCTGGCCTTGTGGACTCTAACCTGTGATGGTAAATGTCACACCCAAATAGCATGTGTGGAGCCATACACATCAGTGAACTAAGCAAAGACATGATGAGCTTCCCACACGAGTTAATGCTTAATTGTTTTCTAGCAAACACGCTCATCTTAAGTAAGACAGTCTCTCTGGGTCATTTCTGCAGTTCTGCCGCTTCTCCAACTGTGCCTAGCAGCATGCCTCTGAGATGCAGTTGGATGGAATATATCCCAAAGATGCACTAATGTTCTATATGCATTGTCAATTGGCCCTCCTCAGCATATAATGAGTATCTCTGGTCCCATCATATTAACTGTGGCTTCAAAATCTTAGCATCTGACATTGTTACTCATTCTGCAAACAACAGACAGTGCAGATAATTAAAATCAGTCTGCTACCTTCATGGCACCCATAGCTTGGAAAGTCACTGCTAATCTTGAAGGGATCAGCGTTGCCAGCATTGCATTGAACCTTGCACTCTTGCTCTGAATAGGTGAATGGTACTGTCCATCTGGAGCCACAGAACCAAACCTGTGAAGACGGAAGGAAGTAGGATGAAAAAAAAAAAGAAGGGAATTAACATAACACAAAAGAAAGTGTGGCACTACTAGAAATAGTATCATGTGACACCAATGTGAACAAAGAAATGGGCATCCTGGAAGCTTCTTGCAAGAAATGCTGGGAAGGACTCGACTTGTGGAAAGTAAAGGCAAGCTCTCCACCACTGCCAGCCTGCAGTGCAGTAGCAGCTCCCAAAAAGGAAGGGCAGGAAGGCCCCCACCATCAAACCAAAGCCAGTGCCCGAATGTATAAACACACACTGGCTTGCTTTTTTGAAATACAATTCACATCCCATAAAATTCTTCTGTTTACAGCATTTGGATTTGGTGGGTTTTCAGATATTCACAAGTTCTACAACCATTACTATTCCTCAACTCCAAAATTTTCATCATCCTAAGAGAAACCCCACACCATTAGCAATCGCTCTCTGTACTCTCCACCCTCCAGTCCCTGTAACCAACTTTCTGTTTTTACAGATCAGCCTACTCTGCATCAATGGGATCAAATTATAGAATGTTTCTTTGTGTCTAGTTCCTTTTACTTGCACAAGGTTTGCAAGGTTCACCTACACTCTAACCTATATCGGTATTCTTATTTTTTATAAATGAATATTTCACTCAATGGGTATATAGATGTCTTTAGCATTTATCAGCTAATGGATGTTAGAGTTGTTTCCACTTTGGTGATATCATGAATAATTATCCTATGAAAATTTATGCTTAAGTTTATTCAAGACAAACAGATGTACACATTTCAATGAGCATATGGACAATGTTTATATATATGTGTGTGTGTATATGTATGTATTATACATATGTGTATATATGTATATATATTATACATATTATGTATTCATATGTATACATATATGTATGTATATGTATGCATATGTATACAGACATACATGTGCATCCAGAAATAAAGCTTTTGGGCCATTTGACTTCAAATATTTTTAAAGATTTATGTATTACTTGTGTGTGTGTGTATGTGTGTGTGTGATGAGTTTATGCACACCACTTGAGTACAGGAGCTTACGGAGGCCTGAAGAGGGTATTAGATCCCCTGGAACTAGAGTTACAGACAGTCATGAACCATCATGTGAGTGCTGGGAACTCAACCTGGTTTCTCTGCAAGAACAACAGACAAGCTCTCTCAACTGCTGAGCCATCTCTCCAGTCTAAACTTAAAATTTTTGAGGAATTGCTAAGTGACTCTCTAAATGTCTATGAAGATATTTTGTAACACTGCCAGGAACACTGTCATGGTTCTAATGTCTCCACGTCATCAACAGCACTTGATATTGTCTGTATGTTTTGCCATAGCCATTGTAAGGGGTGCAGAATGGTATCTGTGTGATTCAACAGTAGCCTCCCAATGATGGTGGTATTGCTGAGTTTTCTTTTGTGTTTTATTAGTGATTTGAATATCTTCTTTAGGAAATTGTTTATTCAGTTTTTGTTTATTTTTTAGCTGGTTGTCTGTCTTGATTAGCTAGGGTAGTTTTTCTATTCTGGATGGTAGGTCCTTAATGATGTATTTGATTTACAAATTCAGTGTTTCTTTGACTCAAAAGACTATTTTCAAGTCAAGTTTTACAAATTTTTAAAAACTCCAATTCACCTGCCTTTTCTTCAGTTGGTTGTATTTTTGGTGTCATGTTTGATAACTCACTGATGAGACCAAGGCCACTAAATGTATACCCCAGATCTCATCTAAGAACTGTAAGCATGTATGTTGGGTGATGTGAGGTAAGAGTCCAACCTAACATTTCTTAATATAGATAGCCATGTGTCCTGGAACCATGTTCTGGAAAAGACTATTGTTTCTTCTTTGTCTTGGTGCTCCAGAGGTCTAGTAATTGTCAATAAATATGAAGATTTATTTGTAAACTACTCTATTCCATTGTCCATATAGTGACCCTTATAATAATGCCATACAATGTAGATTACCACAGCTTTATCATAAGCTTTCAGATTCCAAGTACAAGCCCTCCCCCTTTGTTCTTCTTTATCAAGATGGTTTTCTTTATTCTGATTTTCTTATACTTGCATATTAATTTTAGTATGAATTTATTAATTTCTGCGAAAATGAAAATGGCAGCTGACATTTTTGAGAGACTGTATTGAATCATTTATTTACATCTATTACCTGATTTACTTTCTAATAAAGTGATGAACCAAGACCCCAGAAGACTACTCCTTCAAAAGCCCCATGCAGTCACTGCTGTTCTGTGGTATGGGGGGGACAACTTAAATGGTAATAAAATAAAGTTACAAATCAAATCTTGCTTATCAAAATAATGTATTATCTACAAACAACATAAGCCTACTATCATTCTTCTTTTTCACTGAATCTGACTTCCTAACCTCTACTGCATTTGATGACCCCTTAGCACTGGCCAGTTGTCTCCTTTGGCTGCACCACCTCGGATTAGGGTGATGAGATATGGGGAGCCCCCCATCATTCCTTCCCTCTTCCATCCCTCAGAGTGGGTGATGCTGTCAAACACCTAGGAAATGGGCAGGCACCTCTAGGTCAGGGTGGTGGGCCTCAGACCTACTTTCACAAGCAGTGGTGGCTGCTAAGGACATCTGTTGTTTCTGTTCTATTTACTGCCAGTTCACATGGGGTGGGAGACAAAGAAAATTTGGTCCCTTCTCTTTCCCACACAATTTTCTTTGACTTTCGTAATCAACTACATTTATTTATTGACAAGAACTTGTAAGTAGCAAAGATGAGTAAAGGAGAAAATTCACAGCAAAAAAAAAAGACACCTTATTTATTCCCAGATTGCTAGCTTTGCCAATGATTTAAGTACAGCTGTGGCCCAGGATTTACAGTTCATAGGAAACACAGCTGAGGCAGTGAGGTAAGTCCTGTTTCCTAGAACACATGAAAAGAATCTTTAACCCTGACTGCCATCCATGGATCACACCAGAGAAAGAAACCTTCACCTTGCTGTTTGATTCACCTCAATGGCCCTGTGAACGAACGTCTGGGCATTTTCCCTCCAGGTGATAGTGGTTTTTAGAACCTCCCCTGCTGAAAGATGATTTTTTTAATAGAATGTTGTTTGTTTATTCTTTAATAATTTCATGCATGCATACAATGTGTTTTGATTATGATTGAAAGGTGATATCTTAACTTTTCGCACCTACAAGGGAAGCAAATAGCATGCATCAGTTTGTTTATTATTGCCCAAATCAAAAGGAGTTCAATACCCAGCAACAAGGGATTGGGTACATAATTTATAGACTATTTAGCATAGTACTATGGTGCATTTGATATGCAATGTTAGATGGAAATTAGATCTGAAATAAACAGACTCTATAAGTGGCTCTTCTATTAAAACTCTAATGTAGGTCTCCTTTTTAAGATATATTGGCATAGAGAAAAGTCTAGAAATGCCAACGAAACTGTAACAATCATTACATCTGACCCATGTCATGTTGGAACATTTAAATTTTTCTCTATTTCCTTACCTACCTTTAGTTAGTTGTAGAAACACAACTTGATCCTGCAGTCGATGAGATCCCTAAACTTGGGGCCTCACTTAAGGGAACAAGTAGATCATCTACACAGACATTAAGGAGAAAATTACTCACTTATCCATCAGGTTCTCTCTTGGAATCCGAACCTTGTCAAATATTAAAATTCCATTATCCACACCGTTCAGACCTGGAGGGAACAGAATTAAAATGCAGATGCAAAGGAAAGCTAGGCACCACTCCCAAATATGGTCTCAGCTACTTCTTGGCCTAAAACATACACCTTAAACATTTCCAGAACTATGGATGCTCTTTTGTTAGGCAGAAGAGTAAGGGTGTTGTCTATTTGTTCTGGGGGGAAGGCGTGCTGGCCCGTCCCCAACCCCCACCCTGAAGGAGAATGGAAGACAAGTAAGTGATTTTCCTTGTTTGTAGCCTGCAGTGTGCTAGGGGCTCAGGTTCAGGGTCTGGTGGAGCACATTTCCCTAACCAGCAGCAAACATCATTAAAAGAGAGTTCTGGGGCTGGGGAGATATCTCAGTGATTAAAAGTACTTGCTGCTCTTGCAGAAGACTCAGGTTCAGTTCTGAGAACCTACATAGTGGCTCACAATCATCAGTAACTCCAGTTCCAGGAGACTGATGCTTCCTTCTGATCTCCATGAGCACCAAGCACACATGTGGTGCACGGACATACATGCAGGCAAAACAACACTCGTACACATAAAATAAAATGTGAAGCTAAATATGAAAATGAAAGTTTAAAGGGCGTGTTCCCAGGACAACAGAACGGAGCACTGAGGACAAAGAAGTTGGTGTGGGCCCAGCCCACAAAGCTCATGCTCCTCCCCTTCTGAGCTTGTTCCTCAGGCACAGGATAAACCAGTGAGAGTAAATAACAGAAGACTTGGGAAAATGAACACAGATTGTCTGCAGTTTGCTGGTGTTTTCAACATGTGGCATGACTTCAGAAGCCTTCAGAAGCCTTCTGTCCCTCTGCTCTCAGCAGCTCTTGACACTTTCATGGCTACACTTGGCAGCAGTAGTTGCCTAAAGTAAGGGTGGGAAGAGTCTACACCTACACTGTCCAGTGTATCCCCCTACCCTTCCTCTCTTTCTTCTCCTTTTATGCTCAATGCCCATATTCCTTTTGTTAGTTGGCTTCACCTTGGAAACCTGAGCTCTCTGACTGAGATGAGATATGGGATGAATTTGTCCTCCCCCTACCCCTTTCACAGACTGAAATCCTAAACCCCTATTTGTAATGTGACCTTGTTTAGAAAGAGAGGCATTATGGGGGTAAAGTTAAAATGAGACCATTAAGGTGGATCCCAACGTAAGTGATGGAAGTCCTTATTGGCAGATATGTACACAGGGACACTACATGTTCATGTGAAGGTGGCATTCACAAACAGAGGCAAAAGTCCTGGACCAGAACCTTCCATTTCCCCCGTCAGAAGGAGTCAGCTGTGGCAGCTCCCTCATCTCAGACCTCTATCCTCCAAAATGGTGAGGACCCAGTTGTGTTTCGAATGCCCTGGGTCAGTCCTCAAGGCTCTCCAAGGGATGCCTGGACACAAATATCAATCTGGAGGTGAACATGCACCACAGAGCTGCAGCCTGCCCCAAGTTTAAGAAGGGAGAAGTTGAAGCACCTTTTGGAGACACAGCTCCCTCACCACTAAGGCACTGAGAAGCTTGGAGATAACATCAGTGCATAGCCCCCTGGCAGTTTGGTCCATCACCATAGTTTCCTGGGGATGAAGGTGTAAGATTCTCCTTGGCTATGGTGGAGGCTGGAGAACAGGCAACAGGCACAATAAACACAGAGGCGGGTCATCTGAGGACTCACCTTCTTTGTGCATCATGTCAATAGCTGTCACTCCTGGGTACAGATTTCCATCTTCATCCCTGATAGGAACAATGAAACAGTGGGGTCCTAAGGAAAGTATGAAGACTCTTATTAGCCTCTCCCTTTTCACTGTTGTTGAGACAGAGTCTCACTATGTAACCCTAGATGGCCTAGAACCCACCATATAGGCCAAGTAAGCCTCTGATTCAAGTTGTCCTTCTGCCACTGCCTTCCAAGTGTTGGGATTATAAAAGTGAGGTCCATAGACAGCCCCTTGTGAAGAATAAACCTTTGTATTGGGCATGGCAGCATGTGTCTTTAATCCCAATATTTGGGAGACAGAGGCAGGTGGATCTCTCTAAGTTTGAGGCCAGCCTGGTCTACCATGCAGAGTTCCAGGATAGCCAGGGCTACACAGTGAGACTTTGTCTCAAAAAATAAAAATAAAAGAATAAAACTTTGTGTCTTCTCTAGAGGCATGACATGATTTTACGCTCCAAAACCATTGAGTTCTATGCATCACACACAATAGTGACTAATGTCCACAGATAATAATGAATTTGATCATCACTTTTATATAGGTGATAAAAATAGTACTACACATTTTTACAAGATAAAACTGGCCCTGTGTTATGCAGGGGTGGTTCAATATACGAAAATCCATCAACATAATCCACCATATAAACACGCTGAAAGAAAAAAACACATGATCATCTCACTAGATGCCAAAAGAGCATTTGACAAAATCCAGCACCCCTTCATGTTAAAAGTCTTGGAGAGATCAGGCACACAAGGACCATACCTAAACATAACAAAGGCAATATACAGCAAGCCAATAGCGAACATCAAATTAAATGGACAGAAACTTAAAGCATTTCCACTAAAAGCAGGGACAAGGTAAGAAAGGATGCTCACTTCTCCATATCTCTTCAACATAATACTTGAGGTTCTAGCCAGAGCAATAAGACAACTAAAGGAGATCAAGGGAATACAAATTGAAAAGGAAGAAAAAGTATCCTTATTCACAGATGATATGATAGTATACATAAGTGACCCCAAAATTTCACCAGAGAACTCCTACAACTGATAAACACCTTCAGCAAGGTCACTGGATACAAAATTAGCTCTAAAAAAATCAGTAGCCCTTCTTTACACAAAAGATAAATGGGCCAGGAAAGAAATTAGGGAAACAATACCCTTCACAATAGCCACAAATAATATAAAATACCTGGGAGTAACTCTAACCAAGCAAGTGAAAGACCTGTATGACAAGAACTTCAAGTCCTTGAAGAAAGAAATTGAAGAGGACATCAAAAGATGGAAAGATCTCCCATGCTCATAGATAGGTAGGATCAACATAATACAAATGGCCATTCTACAAAAAACAATATACAGATTCAATGTAATTCCTATCCAAATACCAACACAATTCTTTATAGATCTTGAAAAACAATTCTCAACTTCATATGGAAAAAAAACAGAATAGCTACAACAATCCTGTACAATAAAAGAACATCGGGAGGTATCATCATCCCTGATTTCAAGCTGTACTACAGAGTAATAGTAATAATAACAGCATAGTACTGGTATAGAAACAGACCAGTGGATCAATGGACTCGAATCAAAGACCAAGAAATAAACCCACATGCCTACAGTCACTTAATTTTTGACAAAGAAGCCACAACCATACAATGGAAAAGAGGAAATCATCTTCAGAAAATGGTAGTCTAACTGGATGTTAACATAGAAGAATGCAAATAGACCCATATTTATCATTCTTCATAAAACTTAAGTCCAAGTAGAATACTACTCAGCTATCAGAAACAAGGAAATCGTGCAATTTGCAACCAAATGAATGGAATTAAAAAGCTCATCCTGAGTGAGCTAACCCAGACCCAAGAAGATACACATGGTCTGTATTCACTTATAAGTTAGTATTAGACATATAGCACAGGATAACTATCCTAAAACCCACAGACCCGGAACAGGAACCAAGCATAACAATCATATGAAAAACTCCACCCAGCAGTGAATCATAGACCCTGGTGCTTGTTAGTGGAACACCCTCCCCTAGTTGAGCTGCCATATCAGGCCCCAGTACAAGAGGAAGCTCTTAGCCCTCATGTGACTGATGAACTGAGGGGGGTTGATATATGGAAGTTCCCCTCATCCGAGAAGGAAAGACTGGAGATAAGGAAGAGGGAGGAAGGGTGAGACCTGGAGGGGAGGAGAGAGGGAGCTGTGATGGAGACGTAACTAGAAAAATAAACTTTTTTTTTAATTGGCCCTGTGAAGCAAGTATTCTGTAAATCACTGGTGGGAAAATAGCACTAGCAAAGGGAATTCTTCCCGTCTTTCATGTTGGTAACAAACCTTGAGAGTGTCCCTCAATGATGAGCTGTGCGAAGACGGCTGCATAGTTGCCATACATGGCATTGCCGATGTACATCTTCTGGGAATTTTCACATGGCGTGTCAATCACAAACTCCTGCACAGAAGAGTAACCCAGAGTGTTTGCCTCCGTGTGGCTCATTCCAACCCCCAGCTCAACACAATGAACACCAAAAAACAGGCCTGTGTCAGAGGATCCTGCAAAGCCATTGCCTTAACCTTGTGCTGCTCTGTCATCCCATGAATGTACTTCACCTCCACCTTTGCTTTGAAGGTGACTAGAAATTAAAATGGGGACTTTTTTTTTTTTGGTGGTGGTGAATTTTTGTTTGGTTGGTTTTTGGTGCATGATTTAATCAGAAAAAAAAGAAGCATCCAGTTTTCATTCATTTATTCATTCTAGTCTCCCTCTTTGACAGTATCGAGCTGATGTGTCCTCTCTGGTTCTTCTGCCAGGTTTCACAGTATTAAGTATTTTTTAATTAGCAATTTCTCTCATTCAACTACTTCATACTGAGGTTTCCACTTTTAAGGAACCCAACATTAAAATCCTATAAGAGCTAGATGTGATAGCACAGACCCCAACCCCAGATACTTAGTAGGCTGAAGTAAGAAAACTATAAATTCAAGGACTGCCTGATGTCACAGTGAATTTAATGGCAGCCTAAGCAACTTAGCAAGGCCTTTCTCAAAATAAAAATAAAGGGATAGGGTTATAACTCAGTGATTGAAGAATACTTTCTTAGCCTCATGGAGGGGGGGATGGTAGAATACAATTAGCTCTCCACACACTCCTTAGTCTCAAACACCTTATCTATGAGGTGCCCATGAAAAGAGGTTTCACAGCCCAATGATCTGGGTTCCTCGATTTTTGTTTGTTCTAGAGTACACAAATGTATGTTTCATTTTGTCTTCCCGTTCTGGATAAATCTCTGAGTTCTTGTGCCTCTGACTATTGCACAGGCCTGACCATCCTGTAGCCACGATAAGAACTTTGCTTCAGTTACAACCAACTCATCAGAAGCCAAAGTCATGTGCTTGGCTACAAGCAAAGCTGGTACAGGTGAGCCACTCCTATCATTGTTTAACATATCACCCCAAAATAATTTTAATTTTGATTTTTTTTTAAAGACAAGAAATCATTCATCAAAGCCTTTGACTGGCTGTCTCAGAACCTGCTGTGAACATTTTGCTAGCCAGTGAATACAATAAAGGTCCCAGGCAAGAGTCAAGTGCCCAAGCCCTTAGAACAGAAACACTTGTGAAGGAGTCTGTCTTCAGAATTCCCTCAGTCTGAGGGAACCTTAGAATGCCCCATGCAGTTTGTCTCAGTAGCATAGCCAAGGATTCTAGCTCCAAACACCCTGAAACTAACCCTGGTCTAAAGAAAACAGGGACAGCATGCAGGATTTGTTTCCCATCTCCGCTCAAACCCAGGCTTCTCTTTCCACTGTCTTTAAACCAATCCCAGTGTCTCAGTGGAAATTTTGCCTTCGAGGCTTGGATCTCCCTAGTATTGCTCACCACATGGGTTACCCTTAAACCTCCTACCAAGAAGGTACTGACTATACCGCCACCTTAGTACAGGGTACCTATGGCAGGTTAGTGGCCCAGAGGAAGTGGTAGCCATTTAATTGGAGTTGACAATACAGAAGACATGATTCAGCTAAACCAACATGCTCTTGGTCACAAGGATTATCTCAGATTTCAGATATAAAGTGTATAAACTGTGCTTTCCTGCTGGGCCAAGAAATACAGTCTTGACGCCTAAGAAAACCACCTCTGACATAAGTTTGCACAGGAAAACCTCTAACATGTGCAGGGGCTTTTCAGAAAAATACACGGACAAGTTGAATCATTTTAAAAGAAGTCTCCGGAGATTGCCCTTGGCTTATCTGGCCAGCCAGGGCTTCTGAAAGAGGGAGCAACTCAAGGCTGCATGCAGTGGGCAAGAACAACAAAGCAACCTGTGCGTGAAGGGGAAGGAGAAACACTGAGCTGCCAGGGGAGAAGGCAGGAGGCCACCAGTCCTGTACACATCTGACACACCCGCCCGGGAAGAGGTTTGTCACTTCCGGCAAGAAGCCTGATATGGAAAGTTTGTGTCAGCCAAAATGCTGGTGTTAAAAGTGCAATCCAAACAATGCCCAGAGTGTGTGCTGCTTACAATTATGATCACCTGTTGAAGACCAACAACATGGTCAGAGCTGCAAACACTAAGCAATGTTAAAAAAGTAAATAAATAAAATATATAAAAAGAGAAAAGAAAAGGAAACTAGAGGGCAGAAGAGATGGCTCCGTGATTCAGAACATTCACTGCTCCTGCGAAGGACCTGAGTTTGGTTCTCAGCACCCATGTCAGGCAGCTCCCACCCTCCTGGAACTCCAATTCCAGAGAGCCAGCATCACTCACACTGTATACACACACACACACACACACACACACACACACACACACACACACACACGTGTGCGCACACACACACACAGAGCTACATAACGTGGACTAAAAACTAACTCTTTTTAAGTAAGAAGGGCCCAGTCAGATGTTCCAGTCATTAAACGCACTTGTTTCAAAGCCTAATGACCTAAACTTGATTCCTGGAACAAACAAGGTAGAAAGCAAAGAAAAGATTCCAGTAAATTGTCCTCTGATCTCCACATAAGGGTGTAGAACATGCATGTGTACGCATGTGCCTGCACATCCACACAACAAACAAATAAATAAACATAAAATAATACAAATTAAAAACATAAAAAGTTCTGACCAAAATCTGATTTATTTTATCTAGTTAGCACAGAGAATAAAAATAAAACCCTCTTACCTCACAGCTACTGCTGGTTCATCTATGCCCCTACAAATGAAAACCAAAGAACCAAAACCAAAAAAAAAAAAGTGAGGGAGGAAAGGAAAGTTCATTTGACATGCTGCACCACTTTCAAGGGGAAATGAAGGAGAAACATGAATCCAAGGGAGACAGCCACCCCCTGCTCTCCCAGCTCCCCGCCCCCACCCCCTTCCTGCTTCCCTCTTTTTTTTTTTTCCTCTAAACATATTTGTTTTATTCTTTTTTTTTTGTAGCTTCAGGATTTTTTTTTGTTTCTTTTTTTTTAAATACTTTATTTTTTTTCTTCAAGTTACATCTCAGTAACAAACCCCTCCCTATTCC
>CAJQZJ010014957.1:6306901-6338179 GCA_907164525.1 Lophiomys imhausi
GGGGGCCAACATGGTAGCACCCCTAGGGCAAATTGTCCCATTAATAGGTAACAATGTCTATGTTTCTGATCCTTTTGGTGTGTTAGTTGTAGGATAGTTATCCTGTACTATATTGCTAAAATTCAATTATAAGTGAGTAGATGCCATGTGCATCTTCTGAATCTGGGTTAGCTCACTCAGGATGAGCTTTTCTAGTTCCATCCATTTGGTTGTGAATTGCATGATTTCGTTGTTTCTCATAGCTGAGTAGTATTCCATTGTATAAATGTGCCACAATTTTTTTTATCCATTCGTCAGCTGAGGGACATCTGGGTTGTTTCCAGTTTTTAGCTATTACAAATAAGGCTGCTATGAAGATACATGAAGATATATGTCCTTGTTGTTTGGTAAGGAATCATTTGGGTGGATACCCAGAAGTGGTATGACTGGGTCTTGAGGTTGGGCTGTTCCAAGTTTTCTAAGATATCACCAGACTGATTTCCACAGTGATTGTACAAGTTTGCATTCCCACCAGCAATGGAGAAGTGTTCCCCTTTCTCCACAGCCTCACCAGCATGTGACTGGGCAATTTACAAAGACTAGAAGCTTATTTCTTATAGTCATGGGCCTAGAAAGTTCAAGTCAGGCAGCCTTGCATCTGACCATGTGTCCTGTTATATCATTCCATGGTGGAAAGCAGACACAAAACACACCCTTTCTGAAGAACCAACTCCCACAACCAGCCCACTCCTGAGACAATGGCATTGACCTTTTGGTAGAAGACACAATGGCTAGTCTTGGTTGTCAACTTGACCACATCTAGAATTGACGAAAACCCTAGCAGCTGGGTACACCTGTGAGGGATTTTTCTTAATTAGATCATTTGAAATGTGCTGATCCACCTTCAGTCTGGGCCACACCTTCCGGTGGCAGCCTATATAAAGATCATGGAAGAAGGAAGCTTTTGCTCTTTGACTGCTTGCTGTCACTGGCAAGTCCCTTCCTTCGCTAACATGAGAGCCTACTTCAGGATTCCAGCACATACTGAAGACCAGCTGAGACATCCAGCCTTGTGGACTGAACAACTGCTGGGTTCTTTAACTTCTTGTTGCTAAACAGCCATTGTTGGAGTAGCAGGACCTCAGCCTGTGAGCCACTCTAATGAATCCTCTTATATCAAGAAATACATATTCTGTAAGTTCTGTTCCTCTAGAGAGATCCCTGACTAGTAAAGGAGAAGAGTCACCATAGTCTAACCACCTCAAGAAGCCCCACCTCTCAATACTGCTATGGTGGACCTTAACTTTCAACACAGAAGTCTGGAGGAATATATTCAAACACATCATCCTTGATGCACAAAAGTTTAAAATTGTAAGCCAGGCATGATGGTGCATGCCTTTAATACCAATATTCTGGAGGCAGAAGCAGATAGATCTCTGTGAGTTCAAAGTCCAGCATGGAAAGGAAAATTTTTAGTCCTCAGGGTTTTGTCATTTAAATAAAATCTAAATAAAAGTGTCAATTTTATTTTATTGTGCATTTTAACATATAAAAATGCAAAAATATTTCTAGGTATTGATCTTATCCTGCAACTTTGCTAAATTTACTAGTTCTAATATATTTTGTGAAATTATTATGGCTCTCTACTATGAGATCATGTCATCATAAAGACAATTTTATCTTTTTTCTCTCCAATTTATTATGTCTGATATTTATTCACAGAGTCTGTCACTACCTAATGTACCATAAACATATATGTTTATTACTCCAAAATGTCTCCTCCTATATGAAAATATAAGCTCCACAAGCATCTGCTTTACTTTCTCCCTCTTGGTGCCTGGTTCCCAGTAGAAGCTAGTAAATAACTGTAAAATGAGTGGGTCACTTCACCTGGCACATAGAAGGGACCTAACAAATAGTAACAAGTAATAGTTATTGTTACCTTTTACATAACACTTTACCGCAAAAGTAGTAATTAAGTTTTCAAATAAAAAGATTGTATTTATGAAGAATGGCCACAGTATGTAGAAATAAACAGCACCATGAGTCCAACTGCTCTGGAGTCCCTTAGCAGGCAACTCACTCCCTGGCAGTCTCTTTGAAGAAATCCCTGTGGTCCTCACAGATGACAACACACTTCAAATGCCAATCTCTACAGAGGGACGTCTATAAACAGTCCACTCTATCCTGTCATCTCTGCTCAACTCTTCCACAGTATCCCATGGGGACGGGGCTGGCCAAATGGCAAGCGTCCAAGTCCGAGGAGCTGGAGCTGGGACAAAGACTCCTGCCAAAAGCAGCACAAAGACTGAGATCCAGGGCAGGCTGTCACAGGCTGCTAGGAAAAGCCAAGGCCAAAGAGGAAAGATCTCAGAAAGAGCAAGCCAAGCCGGCACAGGAACGGGGTGGGAGAAGGCTTCTCTGTAAGGATCCTTAGGACCAGTAGGCACTGGGCTGGTGTTTGGGGCCTGAACAGTACTCGTGACTTCCTGGGAAAGTCTTATTTCTTAGGGGTTATCAGGAAAAGAAACCATATTACTCATTCTTAAATATCTTCGGAGGTGAGGTGATCTGACAACCGTAGAATATCACTCCATCCTAGAGCTAATCACTAACCTGCTTCTTTCTAAATATAAAACACCCAAAAGTGAGTTTTCTGTGAGCGTATCTAAAATGCTGATCAAGATAATATATATCGAGAATTAGTGCAAGCGTCAGGCCCTCTGTCTTCTGCCAATTCCCCTCCAAGTTGCTGACAGCAGGCTTCCTAGAACCTGTGCACGATTTAAACCAGTGTTTCTTAGACTTCAAGGTTCCTGCGCCCCTTTACACTTAAAAACTACTGAGGGGCCAGTGAGATTGC
Source organism: Lophiomys imhausi (assembly GCA_907164525.1). Classification (NCBI taxonomy): domain Eukaryota; kingdom Metazoa; phylum Chordata; class Mammalia; order Rodentia; family Muridae; genus Lophiomys; species Lophiomys imhausi. Next base: position 6,309,744 of record CAJQZJ010014957.1, read on the forward strand.
TCAGTGGGTAAAGGTGCTTGTCCCCAAGCCCAAAAACCAGACTTTGACCCTCGAGCTGGAAGAACCTTACTCTCATAAGTTGCCCCTGACCTCTACACTCATGCTGTGGCACACGTGTCCATAAACACACACACACACACACACACACACACACACACACCAAATACATAAGTAAATAAATAAATATAAAAAGAAAAACTATGAGAATGCCAAGGAGCTCTTCTTTGTGGTTATATCTACCATATTTGTAATTAGAATGAAGAAATTTGGTACTTTATTCATTGTAAATAACAATAAGCTTATAAAGCAAGTAGCAGTTTCATGAAAATAAACACAATTTTCAAAATTCCCAAAAGAAAAATCAGTTGGAGGAATAGAGTTACCTTACATTTTACAAACTGTTTGAATATCTGGTCTAATAAAAGATACCTTGGCTTTCATATCTGCTTTTGCTGTGAGGTGCCATTTGGGTTAGTTTGTCATAAAAATCCTGCATCACACATGCAGGGAACTGGGCACTTACTTTTCAGGTAGCACCTGCTGACATCTCAGAAGTGTCTGTGGATCTTCAGGCCACACTTGAGGACCATTAGTCTAGACCATGGCACTGCTACTGACAACCCTGCCCTGTAGGTTATTGGGATGATGATACCGCAAGGTCTTATGGGTAGTTTCTTTCAGTCTCAGGGGAAATGGTGTAGGGGAGGAGAAGCCATGTGGTGGGTATTCCATTATCCAGGAATTTGTCCCCAGCCAGCCCCATACATGGCCAAGAATAGTCTGACCCCAACTGCTTTCTTCCTGGGAGAAGGAATGTTGAGTTAGAAAGTTCCTATGAGCCAACCCTAAGCCATGATTGGGAAAGAAACCAACTGATGAATGGGAACAATTTGTGGGGATACCACAAGGGTTCCAGGAAGAAAGTACAGTATAGCAGTATTAAAATGCAGATACACTCTGAGTCACGGGGTGAATTTAAATGCTAATTTCATTGGTTAGAGCAAAAGTCTAGGCAGAAGAATTTTTTTTTACTGAAAATTGTTTTTCATAAAATATATTATATTACAATTCCTCCTCCTCAACTCATCCCACCCTCCCCACCCATCCAGATTCATATCCTTTCTTTCTCTTATTAGAAAACAAACAGGCATCTAAGATAATAATAATAATAATAATAATAATAATAATAATAATAATAATGAAATAATGATGAGAATAATATAAAAAACAGTCTAGAACAACAACAGAAAAAAAACAAGTGGGGTTGGGAGGAGCTAGGGCTAGAGAGATGGCTCAGAGGTCAACAGCACTGGCTACTCTTCCAGAGGTCTTGAGTTTAATTCCCAGCAACCACATGGTGGCTCATAACTATCTATAATGGGATCTGATGCCTTCTTCTGTCCTGCAGGAACACAGAACACTCATATACATAAATAAGTCCAATAAAAACACAAAATTAGAAATCATAATACATAAGCAAAAGACCTACAAGGGTTTTTTTAAGTGTCCACACAAAGCACTAAGAGACAAAAACAAAAACAAACAAAAAACCCCAAAATATCACCGAGTTAGTTTTTTTGTTTGTTTTGTTTTTGTTTGTTTGTTTTGTTTGTTTGCAGGGGTTTTGGTTTTGTTTTGGGTTTTAGTGTTTTGAAACAGGGTTTCTCTGTGTATCCATGGCTGTCCTGGACTACTTTGTAGACCAGGCTAGCCTTGAACTCACAGAGATCCACCTGCCTCTGCCTCTCAAGGGTTGGGATCAAAGGTATGCACCACCACGCCAGGTCACTGAGTTAGTTTTGTGTTGGCCATCTTCTGCTAGGCATGGGCCTACCCTTAAGTGTAGTTTGTATACCCAGTGAGGCTCCATTGGAGAGAACTAATTTTCCTTTGTGAGAGATTATTAATTAGAGACAGTTTCTGGGCTAGGGATGGGGGCTGGTTAGATAGAAGAATTGTTAATGTTCCCCAGCTGACTGGAATGTATATATCATCAGATCAGACTGAAACCCTGAGTAAGTCAATGACTTGGGCTTGAATCTATTTTACTAGCTCCATATAAACTCTACTAGTTCCACATACAACTGACTCAATTTCTAGCTTCAGTTTTTTTCCCCCTGTATTTGGGAACACCATGAACAATGTTATGAATATTTAGCACCATTACCCATTTAAAGTTCTTAGTGCTGTGGCTGCAAATTATGTAAGTTTTAAGTTTGAGTTGTCATCATTTGTTATAATGATGGTATAGACCAGAGGTTCTCAACCTGTGGGTCATGACTCCTTTGTCAAACTTCCATCTCCAAAATATTTACATTATGATTCATAATGGTAGCAAAATTATGGTTATGAAGTAGCAAAGAAATAATTTTATGGTTGAGGTCACCACAACATGAGGAACTGTATTAAAGAGTCACAGCTTTAGGAAGGTTGAGAAGCACTGCCCTAGATTATCAGTCTGTATCGGCTGCCAGGGACCAGTGTCTCTGAAGATGCTGCTGCACAGGGCCAGGCTCCTGTAGTCACTCTTTTGACACTGTGACAAAATGCCTGACAGGAACAATTTAAAGGAGAGGTATATATTTTTTTTTTTTTTGGTTTTTTGAGACAGGGTTTCTCTGTATAACAGCTCTGGCTGTCCTAGACTCACATTGTAGACCAGGCTGGCCTCGAACTCACAGAGATCCGCCTACCTCTGCCTCCCAAGTGCTGGGATTAAAGGCGTGCGCCACCAACGCCCGGCTAAAGGAGAGGTATATTAAGGGATAGGTTTATTAAAGGAGAGGGTTGTTAAAGAAGTGGGTAATTTAGGTCATTGTTTCAGTCCATCATGGCAGGCAAAAAAGAAAAAAAAAAAGCATGGCAGAGTTCATGGTGGCAAGTGTTTGTGGTGGAAGCTCCCACAGTTCAGTGGATCAGGAACCAGAGAGAACAGGACTGGAAGAGGGTCAGATTGTAATCCTCAAGGCTTGTCCACAGTGGCCTATGTCCACCACCCTAGATTCTGTGTCCTAAAGGTTTCATAACTTCCCCAAACAAAACTATCAGTTATCAGAAGCCAAGGATTCAGTACATGAACCCATAGGAACATTTCACATTCAAACTGCAACCACTCCATAGGAAGAACTCAAAGCTCCCAGCTCTGCCACAAAGCAGACAATCATCCAGAAGTTTTTATCTCCTCATTGGGATAAGAAGAATCAGCAGTTCCTCCACCCAGGACCCAATCTTGGAGTTGCCAAGGGAACAAGAAAGCCCTTGGCTGAGGTATGTGAAGCTGATGTTAATAGAAACCAGGTTAGGAGGTGCCAGTATCACATGCAATGATGGTGTTCACACTGTGTACCCTATGTGTTTCTGTGTATGCACAGAGAGAAAGAGAGATACAGAAAGAAAAACACAGTCAAAGACATAGAGACAGAGAAAGAGGTATAGAAGGAGAGAAACAGACACAGAGAAAGATTCAGAAAGAGAAAAAGAAACAGAGATACAGAGAGACAAAGAAAGAGATACAGAAGGATAGAAACACAGAGAGAGATGCAGAAAGAGATAGATAAAGAAAGACACATAGAGAGAAAGTGACACACAGGTATATACACACAGGAGGAGAGAAGGGGAGGGACTGACTGAGAGAGACACACACACACAGAGATACACATATACAGGTAGAGACAGATAAAGAAAGACACATAGAGAGAAAGTGACACACAGGCACACACACAGAGGGAAGAGAGAGAAACATACACATTTACACGCATTTTAGTTAGTCTCAGATGGTTTTTCCCCCCTTTTAAGATTACTGAAACAGTTCATCTTACAGAGAAGACACAGAATGGAAATAGTTTTAATGGCTTATTCTTGGCTTGTGAACTGTCCATGGAGACCTAGAACAAGTGAGGCTCCCTACTTGTTTGTGCCTGGAAACATCATTACACTTGCACTCTGCCTCTGAGCTCACTGGCTCATCCATGAACGTTAACAGCAGTATGGCACGGGAGCCAGCAAACGATGGAAAGGTCTGGTATGTTTTCTGAATGGGGAGGACAGCCATTACTCAATATTTTTTTTATTGAGAGGCAGAATGACTCATATAACACTTCTAGGATTCTGGGATGTTGACAGCTTGTCCAGCTGTCTAAGGGTGGGATCTGAGAACCTTCAACAACAAACGTACTGCCAAGTCTCATGACATCTGCCCAACAAGACAAGCCTATTGTACTGACAGCTAGTTTGCCTTTCTTTGGTTTTGTTGGTTTTTAGCTGATTCACTCAGAGAGAGGAGCCAAATATGTCAAAATAACAGAAGATGAACCAAAAGGATCAAGGGCTAATCCTGTGCCTTGTGGAGGAATTACACCCATTTATCCAGGACAGAAAGTAGTCCAGGCTACCTAACACCACTAGGAGAGTTACAAAAACAGGAAGATAACTGAATCCGGAGTCTTTGATTACAAAGGTTAATCCTCCAAATTCAGCAGGTAGGAAAACCATTATCAAGCCTCATTAAAGGATCAACTTTCACATCAGTGTCTTGAGTATTGCAATTAGTTTAAGCCTTAGATATGAGTTGGTAAAGGGAGTGCTGCTCTCCTGCCAGGAATCTACCTTCCATCAGCCCCACAGTTAATGAACGAACGAACGTTGGTCTCTGATGACAGGCTTGAAAGCAAAAGGGACTGCCCCCTCATAGGCTCACATATTTGAATGCTTAGTCCCCAGCTGACGGAACTCTCTGGGAACGATTAGGAGGTATGGTCTTGTTGGAGGAGGTGTATCACTGGGGGCGGCTTTGAGGTTTCAAAAGCCATTCTCAGTTATCATTCTCTCCCTTGTGCTTGTGGATCAAGATGCAAGCTCTCAGCTACCACAGGCTGCCACACTCCCCACCACAATGGCCACGGACTCTAACCCTCTGCAACCATAAGCCCCAAATTAAAGGTTTCCTTTTATAAGTTGCTTTGGCCATGGTATTTTGTCACAGCAATAGAAAAATAACTACAATATGAGATTTAGTTGTATTCACAGCTCTAAGTGTATATTGATTGGATGAGGCTAAGCTGTCTAAAATGGTATCAGTGAAATAAAAAAAGGCAATTTTTAGATGACCAACACTCATAAACCTCACACAGGTCTAAAAATGTCCTTTAAATGAGTTGTTTCTCATTTGTCGGCAATTTCTATTTGACACCCTAAGTTATATTGGTTTTATGAATGGATATTTTGTTACTTCTGTGATTCTTTTATTCTCTGTGTCTGTGAGCTTGGAGGAGCAAACATGTGGTCCAGGAGGCAGAAGGGAGCTCCACTACTTCACAGTGACTTTGTTAGCATCCTTCAGGCCATGATTGATGAGCTTACACAAGTCACAAAAGCAAATAAAACAAAACATGTCTTGCTTTCTTACAGTTACACACAGCCACAGACAGACAATACACATATTTGCACACGCATTCCTGAAAAAACAGTGATGACACTCACCTGTTCCTGGAGAACATGCTTTAACACAGGGAGATTCATGACAAATTTCACTCGTTGATTCGTCAAAGCTCTCATTTCATCCAAACTTAGATCATACCTGTACAGAACACATACCACATGGCCATTAAGACATAGGTGTTGGTGACCCTGAGTTGAGTCTGTAAGCTGTCAGGACTAAAATCTAGAGCTCTGAGAAAACAGATGTTTTTGTCCTGCCTGGTAACAACACCTGAGGTCAGCTGGAAGGAGAAAAGGGAGGATTTCCTGAGAAGATCCTGTTAAAATAAGGTTGCAGCTCCTTCTCCTCTGCAGGGCTTTAAAGATTACCCATAGGGATGGCCCGGAAGGCAGAGAGTAGAACCAGCAGTAAAGGGGTGGTCTATGACAGTGTGAGGCGGACTGTTCAATCAAGTCAGGGCAGCTCTGACTCTAGAATGAAGGGAGTTCAGGGTCCATTGGTAACTTGCTCTCCCTGTAGGCTGTTCAGGCAGATGGCTGAGCTTGTCCAGGTCCTAGTAGAGTCAAAAGTATGCTTGCCCAGTAAGAAATGTCTGTCCTTCTCCTGTCCCACTCATGTTCTGTTGTAACTGTGGCAAAGGCTTAGGCTACCCATACCCGGTACTACCCTAGATGCCCTCTCCCTTTCCAGTCTCCTAATTCAGGGCCCGTCCTGCCCACCTGTATTTTAGAGGCATCTTTCACCAATCCACCAATGCTTCTGTCCTTCACAGGTACTTCCTTCCATTAAGTCTCTGGCATGTCTAGTTCCCTCTTGGTGTCTATTTCTCAACAAGCCTAAATCTAGGAAGAAGTTTCTCTCTGTCACCTAAATATTTCTGTGCAGATCACAGCGGAAGGCTAGAAGAGCATTCATACAGGTTTGATACTGGCCTCTGTCCCTGATGGCATGATGGCAATACTAAAATGAATCAGACACTGAAATATTAAAGTCATGATCTTACAACAAGCCTCAAAGGAATATTACAGTAAGCAAGTTCCAACTCTCTTGAAACAAATAGGAAAAACTCTGGCCAAAGAAATACAACTTTTTTTAAGCATTACCTAGAAATTATATAACTGAAAAATATGGTAGCCAAAATAAATTAAAAAAAAAAATAACACCTCTCTGATGAAAACAGCACCTATGTAGCTGAGTAACCATCTAAGCCCATGAAAAGGTGCTAGATCTAAAGCTATCCTCTCCCTTTTCTTTCTTTTTCTCTTCCTTCCCCCACCTTCCTCCCAGACAGGGTTTCTCTATGTAGCCCTGACTGTCTACTGACTCTGTAGACTGTGTTGTTGCCCTGGTCCACACAGATCAGTCTGCTTGTTAAAGGCATGTGCCACCACAGCCCACATGGTCCTCTCCCTTCTCAGTCATTAACTCTTAATCACCACAGTGAGGCATTTGGAGGTGGGGGTCTTGGGGAGATGCTTCTATCATATGAGTAGAACTTTCCTGAGTGGACTGAGATGTATCACAATCAAGTCCCTAAAAACTAAAAGCAAAAAAATCTTGAAAACAGTTTGAGAGAACCAATGCAAAGGTTGGCATGGTTCTCTTATGAGGAGAACTCATGAGACTCATGAGGATGGCAACAAATTTCCATCTGAAGCTATAGAGGCCTATGGAGGGGCTCCAGGTCTCTCTCAGTTCAGGAACAAAAGAATGATCAAAGCAGGTCTTAAATCCAGTCAGATTGCCTTTCATGAATGAAGGGAAATAATGAAGAGATTCTCACAAATTCATGCTTTAAATGACTAAAAGGAGATGTGGTTGGTGGCATAGTCCTTGCCTAGTATGCACGGGGCCTCAAATCCAGACTCCAGCACAGGGGGGGGGGGGGGGCCAGGAGATAGAAAGAAAGAGAAAGAAGGGGACAGAGAGAATATGGTAACTAAAGGTAGTTCTCTCAACAGAGAAAACAATTATTAAAACACATACACACCCACAGCTGGGACCTACAGAAAGAGAGAATATCTGAATGAGTGAAAACAGAACTAAGTATAATACGCAGTAGACAGAATAGTTCTCGTGAAATGTTTCCGTTTTGGTTTGAATGTTTTTATGGACCTTTTAAAGGCAGTTTAGGTTCACTGCAAAATGAACAGAAGGCACAGAGATTTTCCATCTGCACAAATGCGTAACCTATATTATCATTATCTCCACCCAGAGTGGAGTGTGAGCTACAACTGACTGACCACACTAAAGCCTCCAGTCCAAAGTTTACATAGGAGTCGCTCTTTTTTGTTTATTTTATTTGGGAGATTTTTTTGGTTGGTTGATTGGGCTTGCTTTTGTTTGAGTCAGAATCTCACTCTTTAGCCTTTTTAGGGATTCACAGTATAGTCTAAGCTGACTATGTAACATGGTAATCCTCCTGCATCAGCCTCCCAAGTGCTGGGATTATAGGCAACCACACCAAGATAAGGGTCATTTATTTTTTTTAAAAGATTTATTTTAATGTGGGGGGGTATATGATTTGTATGTTTGTGTGACATGTGTGTGAGTGTCCAGGGAGGCCAAAAGAGGGTATTGGATCCCTTGGAACGGGAGTTCTATGTAACTATGAGGGCATGGGTACTGAGAACATGGGTCTTCTTGAAGAGCAAGTGTTCTTAACCACTAAGCCATCTCTCCAGCTCCTTCTTGGTGGGGTAGAGTCAATGGGTTTAGACAATGTTATAGCTGCATGCACTCAATATCATATAAGGCAGTTTCACTGTAACCATCCTCTGGGTCCCTCCAATTCGGGCTTCTCTTGAGTGGTCTCCTCTCACCTCTCTTTGATCTTTATCTGTAGTAGAGTGGGATGAGCCAGCAACGTGAAAGGAAGACAATAAGGCACTGACAGAGTGGTGATGGCAGCTGCAAAGGGAGCCACCATCAATAGCCACAGTGACAAAAAAGCAGCTACAAAGTTTCAAAGAACATCTTGAGTAGAAATGATGGGGACAGTGGAAGTTGAGAAGGCAAGATAGGGCAAAGAGCCTAAAATGAAAATCAACAGCAGTCTGCGAAGAGCTAGAGAAGAAAAACTGTGGGCCCTGGTTGCTGGAGCTCCCAATCTGTGAGGACCAAGGTCTCAGCCACCCTGAGCCGAGAGCCCGAGCATCAGTTGCCCGAGAGCAGTAACCATTGTTTCTGTAAAGCTGATGGTGCCAGACCCAGGTTGGCTAATACTGCCACTCACAGCTGCTAGAGGTCAAGTTACAGCAGCTGCAGACACCTAGTGCCAGGCCTCTGGTGATTAAAACCTTGGACAACATAACTCCAACTTGAATTCTCCCATCAATCAACATCTGACTTTGAGAGCATGACATCATGCATATAGAGGTCAGAAAACAACTTGCAAGAACTGGTTCTTTCCTTGCACCACATGGGTTCTGGGGACTCGACCCAAGTCATCAGGTTTGGCAGTAAAAGTGAGCCCTCTTGTTGGCTCATAAAATGCATTTCAAAACATGTACTTATAAAGCCAGGCCTGGTAGTGTACACCTTTAATCCCAGCACTCAGGAGACAGGGACAGAGGGATCACTGTGAGTTTGAGGTCAACCTGGTCTACAAAGAGTCCAGGACAGCCAGGGCTGTTACACATAGAAACCCTGTCTCAAAACAACAACAACAAAATATATACATACATATTTTGTATACTTATAACAACCACTAGATGGAACTTGTTCTTCATATGAACTGTTACCACTACTGAGCAAGTTATCAAAGAAATCAAAGCTGGATGACAAAGCATTTGGGGACACCCAGAAACATGAATATTTTTTCGGTGAACTAAATTTCTAATACTTTACAGCAGAGGAGTGACACTGTGTGCATCCAATAAACCAGAGTTGTAGAAACAGTCACAAGCACGCTAAGCAGCATACAGGTTTGATTGCACATTTTCCTCCTTTAAAAATCTGTTGGTTATTTCAAACACTGTATACCAGTGGGGGTATACTTCATACCTAACAAGTATTTTCACTGTTGTAATTCTTATCTTCTGTTTCCTGAGTCTGTAAATGTGGAGATGAGACAGACATGGCTTCCCTGTCTCACTCTACAGACAGGGGTCCCACAGAACTAAGAGACTTGTTAAATCTAAGAGTCAGTGGCATTCAAGCCTGAAAGGTGAACCAGTGAAGGGTTAGGGGAGGGTAGCAAGAAGTGAATATGAACAAGATAAAATGATATATATGTATAAAAGTGTCATAATGAAATCTATTATTGTCTATGCTAACTTAAAAACTAATTATAAAATATTTTGAAAAGTGGGGGGGAAACCCTTGAAGACAAGCCAAATGTCCCTCAGGGGGAGAGTGGATAAAGCCACTGTGCTATACCCACAAATGATACAAAATGAACAGCAATTTGGATTACTCTCAAAGGTGAGTGTAAAAAAAAAAGTCTATCCCCAAAAGGTTCATACTACACAAGAGCCATTATTCCATTCTCAAGATGACAAAATTCTGAACATGGGTAACACCTCAGTGGCTGCCAGAGGTTGAAGTTGTAGAAAGAGGCTAACTCTACAGGAAAAACACAACGAAATTACTTCATGATGCTTTAAACCCTGATTGTAGTGTTGGCTATACACACGGGATAAAATTCCATGGAAATATACACACACACACACCAAGAGATCTGAAAAGACTCTTCACATAAAGGAATATACAAATGACCAGCAAATATAGGAGAGAGTGGTCAATGACAACAGACATCATGGAAAACAAACTAAAGCCAGAAGATGCCAGTGTGCACCCATCTGAACAGCTAGCATTACTTTAAGTGACATTATTAGATGCTGGTGAGTGATACAAGTGTCTAATGCAATGGGCAACTCTCCTATCTTGCTGTGGAAGTGTAAAGTAAGTCCTTTATAAATGATCTGGCTTATTTCATAAAAACTAAACAGATACCCATACTTTAGCCCAAAGGTCACAGGCCTGGGTTTCCACCACAGCAGAAATGGAATCACATGTTCACAATGATCTTTATAGGAGGATGTTTATATAAGCTTAATATGAAAAGCTCCAATCTGGGACAGCCCAGATATCCTTCCATAGGAGAACAGGTAAGTAAACTATTATTTTTTTCATGAATGTCAAATTAGAAATAAAAAGAAATGTAGTGCTGGGATACATGAATAACATGTATTAATCAGGAAAGCATTATACTGAGCTTCTCAGGTCACTTGCTCTAGAAAAATCCATGATATGAGGCTCCTTGGGCAGCTCTCTGAAGAAATCCACAGGGGGAAGAGCTGAAATCTCCTACTCATAGCTATGGCCAATGGAACATCTTATAAGTGGCTCTCTCAGTTCTGGTCAAGCCTTAGACATAATCCAAAATGTTGTCTTATAAGAAAATGAACCATAATTACCCATATAAGAAGCACTGAAGCCCAGACTCATCCAATTATTCAAAAAAAAGAATTATGAGTTCTGGGAGAAGGGGGAAAGGGTGGGACCAGGAGGGGTGGAAGGAGGGGACTGTGATGGAGATGTAACTTGAAGTAATAAATAAACATTAAAAAAAAGAACAAAGGCATGGACTATAAGTTATATCTTAAGAAATCAGTGCAAAGCAGATTTACCTGTGTAACCATCACCCACATCAAAGGGGAAAAGTTGTTTCCAAAACAGCATGTAGAATGGGTCCTCAGTTTCCCTGTCAGCCTCTACTTCTTTTCTCCTGACCAATGCTGGCTGCTATCCTGGCTGATAACTCTAGAAATTACTGTCTACCTCTTTTGAATGGTAAAGAAATTGGATTGTACATTATGTGTTCCTTTGTGTCTGGCTGCTGTCATTCAGCAAGCCATGAGAGTTGTCTCCAGTGACTGTTGTATTCATAGCTCACTCATCTTCACTGTACTATAGGATTTAATCACTAAATTAGAATATGCCATGAAAATAAGTTGAGGGAACAAACTGCAAGCTTCAAACAAACTGTTATAGTAAATTCTAAAACAGATAAAGCTAATCTTTAACAGGAAGTAGTGATAACAAAGCAGTGGTTACACTCTAGAAGGTAGGGCAGAGGTTGCCAGGCAAAGGACAAGGAAACATTCTCAATCACTATGATGTCCTGCCCTACCTACAAAGAGTCCTTGACAGCAAGAAGGCACTTATACGCCCACTGTGGAGGGTACCACCCACGGGCTGGCAGTCCTGGATTGTACAAGAAAGCCAGGCTGAGCAAGCAATGGAGAGCAAGCCAGTGAGCAGCATTCCTCCATAAGCCTCTGAATTAGCTCTTGCCTCCAGGTTCCTGACTTGAGTTACTGCCCTGCCTTTACTTCATGATAGACTGTCATTAAGACATATAAACCAAACAAACTCTCGCCTTCCCCAAGTTGCTTTTGCTCACAGTGTTTTTATCACAGCAACATAAACCTGACTAACACGATACCTGGAGAGTTTTCTTCAAAGATAACAAATCATGAGGAGCATGGAGAGAGAGGAAATGTCACAGATATGATCACACTAAGGGGTTCTGACATCCTGGAATGGTCACAGAGCACCTGTGGGAAAAGTAAGGAAGCATGATGGAGTCTGGAGTTTAATTGCCAATAACAAGTCAGTGTTGTCATACATTAGTAGCCTGTGTTGTGTAAGAAGTTAACAGGTGAGGCGTGCGTGGGAACTATCTTCACTCTCTGTAGCTTTACTGCGCACTGAAGTGTTCTATAATAAAAAGCTCTGAGAGCTGGAGACATGGCCCAGCAGTTAGGAGCTGCAGCTCTTGGAAAGGACCCGAGTTCAGTTGTCAGCATCCACGTGAGGCAGTTCACAACCATCTGTAACTCCAGCTCCAGGGAATCTGGCATCTCTACAGGTATCTACCCTCATGTAGATAACCACACACAAACATATACACATATGTGTAATTAAAAATAAAGTATTTTTTAGCCAGGCTTGGTGGCGCACACCTTTAATCCCAGCATTTGGGAGGCGGACACAGGCGGATCTCTGTTCGAGGCCAGCCTGGTCTACAACGCGAGTCCAGACAGAAAAATCCTGTCCTGAAAAAATAAAATTAATTAATTAATTAAAATATTTTTATTTAGCCCTAGCATTTGGGAGGCAGAAGCAGGTGGAGCTCTGAATTCAAGGCTAGTCTGGTGTACAAAGAATGTTCCAGAGCAGCCAGGTCTACACACAGAAGCCCTGTCATGAAAAACATAATAATAATAATAATTTTAAAGTCCACTTCTAAAAGGGACAATAGTCAAGTCAACAGGAGCAACCAAAGAAACTCTATGGATTCAAACAAACAATAATAGAAATACTTTTAAGTGACTGTTTTATGATTTTTCTCAGATAAAATCCAAGTCCCAAGGACATGACATAGAATAAACTGGCTGCTGTGGTTTGAGTGTCCCCCGCTGGTCCATGTGTTAGGCTGGTGGGATACACACCTTCATATGTGAAATTTAAAAGCCCTCACGATAAGAAGTATTTCTGATGTCTAGTCCTTAGCCAATCATGTGTTTCTTGGTAGCTCAGGTGCACTAATATCAACTTTAAATTTCACAGCATGGTCTTGTTTAATCTGCACCCGTTGCCTAGTTTCTTCTATACTTTTGCTTCGGATGAAACCTCCTAATCCAGCCCATGGTAACTCCCTATATTAATCCTTTCTCCTTCAAATTAGCAAGAAGCAAAACCTGCTTCAGAGCTAGGGGATAGTCCAGCAGTACAATATATGCCTAACATTCATGAGGTCCTTGGTTTAGCTCCCAGTACACACACTCACTACAATTGTTTGAATGTTCCATCTCCATTATTAACTGAGTCACACAAATCTAAGGTGGCCATGAAGAATAAAGTCCCAGAGGCACCAAGCAAAGAAGCTGTCTGCTGCCTAGTAAACACTGCATCTACAATCATACCTCAGCTTCCAGCACACTCCCATGAGCCACACACAGGATGGGATGAATGACAAAGGATGGAAAGAGAAATTGCTGAACCATCCTGTGTTAACAAAGACCAGACACCCTGAGCCTCAGGCTGGCCTGAGACTACAACAGGAAGGGGTTAAGGAACTGTAGTTTAATTTTAGTTTTGAGTTCATTCAAAGGGAAAGAAATCTTCTAGGTGACAGATTCTTCAGGAGTAGCAGAATGAAAGATGGAAGATAGAAAGAAAAGAGAAGAGCCAGAAAATGCCAGAGACAACATCTGGTAGAGAACCTTCACTAGACACTTGAGCTGGACTCATGTTTCTCCTTCAAGCCTTCCTTTCTTCCCTACTTCCTTCCTTGAGCATTCACCAAGTATCTACACCAAGCCTTCACCAAGTGCCTATACCAACCCATGCTCTAAGAACATAAAAAGCTCTGATACATGCATGGAAAATGGAAGAGTCCCAACAGTGGAAAACATTGGTTGCTAACACAAAGTGATACACAGATTTTATTAATTTTCAGTAAACCTCAGGTAGGCTTCCTCCTGGAGAGTGGTGTGTGTGTGCTTGTCTGTACTTCCCAAGCCTGTGATCTAGCAATGACCTTCAGTTGGTTCTGAAAGGAGGAGCTTCAGGGACTGGAAGAAGGCAGAGTGCTTTGTACAGTGGCATTGGGAGAAATGATGTGGCTATGGCCAGAGAGAGAACATCTTCTGGAAAGAGGACTGATGTTAGGGAGTAAGGGGTAAGATGGAAAAGGCTGGAAGGGAGCAAACAGGAAGCTTAGGGAGAACTATGATCAAATAAGCAGATGATACACACAGACAAAACCTGCTAAGACATACACAGAGAGAGAGAGAGAGAGAGAGAGAGAGAAACAAAGAGAGAGAGGGATGGGGGGAGAGAGAGAGAGAGAGAGCAAGAGCTGAGAAGGTGACTCAATGAGTAAAGTGCTTGCTGAACAAGCCTGAGGACACAAGCTAAATCCCCAGCACCACATTTGCAATCCAGAGGGGGTGCAAAGGCAAGATTTCTGGGGCTTGATAGCCAACCAATCTATCTGATATTGTAAGCAGTAGGTTCAAAAAAAAGAGTAGAGAGCGACAGAGGAAGATACTGGAAGTACATACAGATAGATGCACACACACGCACACACACACTCAAGCACACACACAAACTTGTCACAAATCATTCTCTGCTCCTAAAACCAACCTACTGGCAAGGGCCTATGCATACAGAATGAACAGCGATTAAAAAAAAACCTATCAGTTGGGCAAACAACCCAGTTGGTAAAGTACTTGCCCTGCGTTCAAACTCCAAAACCCATGTTTAAAGAAAAAACTCCAGCCACAAACAATATAAAATATCTGGGGGTAACACTAAGCAAGCAAGTGAAAGACCTGTATGGCAAGAACTTCAGGTCCTTGAAGAAAGAAACTGAAGAGGACATCAGAAGATACAAAGATCTCCCATGCTCATGAATAGGTAGAATCAACATAATAAAAATGGCCATCCTACCAAAAGCACTATAGAGATTCAATGCAATTCCTATCAAAATGCCAACACAATTCTTTATAGACCTGGAAAAAAACAATTCTCAACTTCATATGGAATAACTAAAAACCCAGAATAGCTACATCAATCCCATACAATAAAAAAAAAAAAAAAAACATTTGGAGGTATCACCATCCCAGATTTCAAGCTATACTACAGAGCAATTGTAGGGAGATAGTAGATATCTAGGGGTTTCTGATGCAGTCTCTTAATTTGGGGCATGAAGATCAACTTGGCTGTGATCAATTAGCTTATTGGCTTGTGGACTAAAAACAGGAAACAGGAAAGACTTAATGGACTAAAAAACAAGGTTAAAGCCAGGTGAAAAACAGGAAAGACTTAATGGACTAAAAAACAAGGTTAAAGCCAGGTGAAAAACAGGAAAGACTTAATGGACTAAAAAGCAAGATTGAAGCCAGGAAAAACAGGAAAGACTTAATGGACTATAAACAAAGTATTTGGCCTGGCATTGTTTTCAGCTACTAAGTGAAATTAAACTGAAACAGAGTTCCACCTATTTAAGGACAAGTGGATGGAGCCAAGGATGTCCCCCATGCTAGAGAGCTTTGATGCTATTGAGTCCTGATGGAGAAAGTGCTGGTGAACTGATGGCCAGATCTCCCCAAGGCAGAAAGAAGCTGGTGAGCGGAGAAAGCCTCAGCAAGACAACAAAAGGCCAAGGATGAAACCCTGTGGCTCAGCTATTGAACCCTAGAAGGGGCTCCCCGAAATCCTGACACCCAGAGACTACCAAAGTCCCAGATTCACTGTAATATACAAGAGGTTTATTTAGGCTGACGCGCCGGGGTTCTACTACCTCCGTAGAGGAACTCCAAAACAGTTTTCAGGCAGTATTTAAGCACACAGGGAACAAAGGGGATGCTTGCTTATGGGATGATGCAAGTGGGGATTGGGGAGTGAAAGCAAACCAGTCAGCTATGTAAGTTCAGATAGTCCCAAGGACTGAGTTCTGTGAAATGTCTCCAGGGGAAGTGAGGCCAGGGTCATGAAGGAGGAGAAGGCCTTGTATTTATTAATTTTTACAGTCTTACACGGCTTTTGCCTAGAGGGGTTTGACCTGTCCAAACAGTGGCCTAAACAAAACTGTGGCCAGCTTTAAGGACTGAGGCAGAGTTGCTGATGCGAAGGAAATAAGTTGGCCTACAGACGGCTGAGGTCTCCCAAGAGAAGCCTCAAGCCTTATTTAAGGTGAGACTTCGATAGCCAATTTACCCTGACGAATCAACATCTGAGATATTCCAGAAGAAAAAAGGACTGCTAAGTGCATTAAAGGGTCTACCACAGATACTGTGTTCCTGACGACTGAAGATCTGCCCCAGAGACTGTATCCTTCTAAAAGATTAGGAAAATAGTTGTAATAGTTATCAATAGGTTTAGTGGTTAGATTAAAAGGGTTGTAAGAATTGATAAGATTAGTAGTAAAGTGTTTATATATTTGTATAAGTAAATATTGTACTGTAAGACTGTAAAAAATTAATGAATATATGGCCTTCTCCTCTGTGGTGAGACCCTGACCTCACTCCTTCTGGAAACCTTCCACAGAACTCAGTACTTGAAAATAACAAAGCTTGCATAGCTGGCCGGTTTGTTCAGACTCCCCTCGGATCCCTCGTCTACACTCCCCATTTGCATCACCACCTAACTTAACATACTCTTTGTTCCTTTATCACCACCTGTGGCTGTTGCCTGGCGGGCTAAAAAAAGCTACTCCTTGGTGCCCCTACCTTTTTGTAGCCGCTTGTGTATTTAAAGGGCCCGAGAACCGTTTTATGGGGTTCATTCCTCAACGGGGGAGTCGAACCCTGGCGCGTCAGCTTAAATAAACCTCTTGTCTATTACAGCGAATCGGGGCATTGGTGGTCTCTGGGCGTCAGGTTTCGGGGAGCCCCTCTTGGGTTCAACAGTACTAATAAATAAATATTTGATAATTTTAAAAAGTTTGGTTTCAAGCAATAGTAATAAAAACAGCATGGTACTGGTATAGAAACAGACCAGTGGATCAATGGAATCAAATTGAAGAACTAGAAATGAACCCACACACCTATGGTCACTTAATTTTTGACAAAGAAGCCAAAACTGTACAATGGAAAAAGGACAGCATCTTCAACAAATGGTGCTGGTCTAACTGGATGTTGACATGTAAAAGAATGAAATTAGACCCATACTTATCAACTTTCACAAAACTTAAGTCCAAGTGGATCAAAGACCTTAACATAAGGCCCAACACACTAAATCTAATAGAAGAGAAAGTGGGGGAAAGCCTCGAACTCATTGGCACAGGAGACAACTTCTTGAACAGAACACCAATATCTCAGACTCTAAGACCAACAATCAATAAATGGGACCTCATGAAACTGACAAGCTTCTGTAAGGCAAAGGACACTGTCAATCGAACAAAACGGCAACCTACAGACTGGGAAAAGATCTTTACCAACCCCACTTCTGACAGAGGGCTAATATCCATAATTTATAAAGAACTCAAGAAATTAAACACCAAGAAACCAAATAATCCAAGGAAAAAAATTGGAAACAGAGCTAAACCGAAAATTCACAAAGGAGGAATCTCTAGTGGCAGTGAGACATCTGAAGAAATGCTCAACATCCTTAATCATCAGAGAAATGGAACTGAAGACGATCCTGAGATTCCATCTCACACCCGTCGGAATGGCTAAGATCAAAAACTCAAATGACAGCTCATGCTAGTGAAGTTGTGAAGAAAGGGGAACACTCCTCCATTGCTGGTGGGAGTGCAAACTTGTACAACCACTACGGAAATCAGTCTGGCGATATCTTAGAAAATTTGGAATAGCCCTACCTCAAGACCCAGCCATACCACTTCTGGGTATCCACCCAAATGATTCCTCACCAAACCACAAGGACATATCCTCATCTCTGTTCATAGCAGCCTTATTTGTAATAACAAGAAATTGGAAACAACCCAGATGTCCCTCAACTGATGAATGGATAAAAAAAATTGTGGTACATTTACACCATGGAATTCTACTCAGCTATCAGAAACAAGGAAATCATGCAATTTGCAACCAAATAGATGGAAGTAGAGAAGCACATCCTGAGTGAGCTAACCCAGACTCAGAAAGATGCACATGGCATCTACTCAGTTATAATTGGATTTTAGCCATATAGTACAGGATAACTATCCTACAACCAACACACCAAAAGGTTCAGGAACATAGGCTTTGTTACCTATTAATGAGACAATTTGCCCTAGGGGTGCTACCATGTAGGCCCCCAGTGGAAGAGGAAGCTCTTAGCCCTCATGTGACTGTTGAACTGAGAGGGGCTTATTTGTAGGGACACTCCACATTGGAGGAATGGGGTGATGGGTGGGAGTGGGAGGAGAAGGTAGGAGGGTGGAACCTGGAGGGCTGAAAAGAGGGCACTATGATGAAGATGTAACTTGATATAATAAACAAACATTATAATAAAACAAGACAAAACAAAACTAGGGAGGCCTGACTTGTGAACTGGCCCTAGGGCAGTTTGACTTGTTGCTCAAGGATATTTCAAAACCTAGTGCCCCTCTCAACCCTGCACTATGGGTCCCTTCATCCTAGGGCTGGCTTCTCTTGTGGTAACTAACCGGCTACAGGAGGAGCAGCTTCACATTCAAACTCCACCCTGTCTAAAACAAATTAAGCACTGCTGACTGATCTCTGGAATAAAAATGAAATATGTTTCCCAGGAGCATCCCAAAAGTCTTTCCTCCTATTTCATTAGCCAAAACCAGAGAACATGGCCCTGTGGCCAGAGAATGGCTATGCCTGAAGCAGCTTCTGGCAGGGGTGGGCGTGAGGGGTGGCAAGGAGACAGGGTTACAAGTGTCAGGAGGCAATAAGGTGACCAGTCAGCTTTCCTCCAACACACATTGTGACCAAAAGAAGCCTAGGTGATGCTGAGAAGGGGAGTGTGAGAAGACAAATGCTTACTTTAGTAAGACTGTGTCTATGGAGAAGCAAAGGAAATGAATACCTCTTCACCAACATCTTTAAGGGAATTCTTCAAACTCAATGCATCAATACAGCTCACAATTCAGATCTTATCAGTCCCCTTCACAGCTAGTTGATCTGCTTTCTCTGCATTTTTCACAATAGTTCTCTCTTATTGCCATCGTTAGTAGCCAAGTAAATTATAAAATATACACATTATGCTGACAGATATAGGCCTACATGATCTGGGTCTAGAGCCCCTTGGCAATGAGGTATCCTACATAGGCAGGGGTTTTAGCTCCTTTCACTTGGTGGTTCCTCCTCTTCTATCACTTCCTGCCACCTCTCCCCCACCCCTATCCCTCTCTACCTGTCCTTTCTCCTCTCCTTCTCCCATCCCCTTCCACCCACCTCACCCATCCACAGCTTCTTTAGCTGGACAGGTGCAGAGACAAGGCCTGACTGAGGGTAGAACATTCTCTGCCTGGTGCAGGGTCAGTACCTGGGGACTTCAGGGGCAATGTTTCAACCTGCAGCCCACACTCCTGTCCTGTGAGTCACACCTAGAGGCAGGAGAGTTCCCTAAAAAGATTGAATGCTATTACCCTCAAAATGATACCTTGAGGTAGGACAGGAAGTGCTCATCTGTTGCCCCATTAGTGGACAGGATTGCATGAGAGAAGCAGAGGTGAAGAGTGGGCGGGAGGAAGGAGGGAGGTGCCCAGACCTTCTTATCCTACTATGTCCTAGATTTGCAGAAGATTGAAGGAATACTAGTCTACAGAGTCCTGTCTTCTCCATGACAGACTTCCACTTTCCCAGCCTGCAGCAGGATTGTACCCTTCGTCACCCACATCCATGGGGTACTTTGAAGGTTTTCCATGTCCTAGTTTTAAGGTTTATTCTGCCTCTCTGTTTGGAAGAACATATATATCCTTATGTTTGTTGTGTGGCATTGTTCTTGGAGAGATGTGAACAAACATCTATTCAATACCCTGGATAGGGAACCAATTACAAAACACAGTAACAATATCACCAAAGTCCAACTTGATAAACCAATGAGCTTATTGGAGTTACTTGAAGGAGAATAGGTAAGGGGTTACTTACAAGGATAATGGAGTCCATCTTAGAATGAGTAATGACTCCTGACAGCTGAAATCCTGCAGCTTTCTGCATGACTTAACAGCAGCCCTTGGGGTCAGAAAGTCTCCTTTCCTAGGCAGTGTTTATTGCTTATACAACCTTGGGAAGAGGAGCCTTTATGAATATGTAAGTTGCAGGGACTTTCTGAGACTTGTAAGTTGTCTACTTTCTAAATCTTTAAGAGCCTCCCTTTAGAAATCCCTGAGTCTTGGGGCTGGACAGATGGCTCAGCAGTTAAAAGTACTGTCTATTCTTCCAAGGACCTGAGTTCAATTCCCAGCACCCACAGGGCAGCTCATAACTGTCTGTAACTATAGTTCCAAGGAATCCAACACCTTCACATGGACATACATGCAGGCAAAATGCCAATGCACTTAAAATTAAAATAAATAAATAATCCCTGAGTCTTGACAGCCAAAGCTACACAGAGAGACACTGAACCCCACCCCTGCAAAAAAGAATCCCTGAGTCTTAAAGAGCTTTCCCCAAAGATGGAATGTTTCATCTCAGAGGAAATTAATACCCAAAAGTCTTCAAACTAAAGAAGAAATGTATATTTTTATTTTAACTGATATGACCAAAAGTTATTCTCAGTTGCCAAATAATAATAAATTATTGTATCAATTAAACCCTGGTATGGTGGTGCACACCTTTAATCCCAGCACTCAGGAGGCAGAAGCAGGTGGATCATTGTGAGTTTGAGGCCAGCCTGATCGATAAAGCAGTCCAGGACAACCAGGACTACACAGAGAAATCATTTTGAAAAACAAATTATTATTATTGTTATTAATTATATTATTATTACCATTATGGTGGTACTGGGATTAAAACCCAGGACCTTGAATATGCTAAGCCAGCATCCTGCACCTGGTTACATTCCCAGTCCCTTTTGATACTAAACTGTTAAAGTTCTCCATGGAGTGGAAAGTTGGAAGTACCATATGCACTCACTATTATAAGAGAGGAAGTCTGAAGCCTGAGCATGACTTTTTCTCAATTAGTTATGCATAAAGAAGCCTGGAGGCAATGAAAATCCTAGAGCGGCCTCTCCCCAACCTGCCCAATGCCCTGGGACCCTCCAAGCTGCTCTGAGCTGGGAGTGGTCTCTGTTGTCCTTTGGACCTGTGCCTCCCTCCATTCCCAGCCTCTCACTCTCAGGACTACATAGGTAGGATTTCTCTCTTTCCCACATCCCCTGCCCCACCAGTGCTTGGTCACGGAGCCTGCTCGCCTTGGCTGAGAACTGGGCCTCAAGCTGCACTCTACCTTCCCTGCCCTGCCAAGGTGACGGGGCCTCAGTCCCCAGGAGCATCCAGCTCCATCCTTTGGATCCTGTGCCACCTCAGGTCTCCCTGAACCCCAGCACCTGGGGTGGATCTCCCCTTCCTTCCCCCCCCAACCCTACCCTGCCCAATGCCCTAAGACTCTCCAAGCTGCTCTACATATTTGTCTCTTCAATAGTTATCTTCCAGACCTGATGCTTCCCTCCATTCCAGACCTCTCACTCTCAGGACTACATAGGACTACATAGATCTACATAGAGCTACATAGGACTACATAAGAATACTTTGGACCACATAGGACTACATAGAACTACACAGGACCACATAGGATTACACAAGTCTACAAAGCCTGGGCAGAGCTACAGGTCAACAAGATTATAAGGCCTCCAAACCAACACTTCTTCCTTAACACCAAGTTCAGAAGGCCCCAGGAGCAAACAACTAAGGAACACCAGATTGCAAAAGGTCAGCTAAAGAACAGAACTGATAAAACTCAGCTATCCTAATATAGCAAGCCCTGACCATCCCACCACAGCTGAAATATTAAGAATATGATGGAAAATCTATGCTTATGAAAATGATAGAGGCCTTAAAAGAAGAAAATAAATCCCTTAAAGAATCTCAAGAAGCCACAATCCTACAGATGAAAGCAATGGAGAATTCCTTTAAAGATTTCCAAGTCAAACCAGAATGGGAAAGAGAGAAAGCTGTGAAAGAACTGCAGGCAAGGACAACCAAATTGGAACAGGAAATGTATAAAACAGTTCAAGACCTGAAATTAGAAGTGGGAAAAATAAAGAAATCACAAGCAGAGCCAATCCTGGAGGTGGAAAACCAAGAAAAGGGAGCAGGAACTACAGACATGAGTGTCATCAATAGGATACAAGGGATGGAAGACCAAATCTCAGGCGTGGAAGACTCAATTGAAGAAATCAAAACAACAACTAAAGAGAATGAGAAATCTAAAAAAGGATCATTCATAACATCCAAGAAATCAAGGACTCAAGGAAAAGACGGAATCTAAGAATTATAGGCATAGATGAAAGAGAAGACTCCAGACCCCTAGGACCAGGAAACATTTTCAACAAAATCATAGAAGAAATTTTCCCAAACCTAAAGAGATGCCAGTAAAAATCCAAGAAGCATACAGAATCCCAAACATATTGGACCAGAAAAGAAATTCCTCCCGCCACATAATAGTTAAAACTCCAAATACATAGAGCAAAGAAAGAATATTAAAAGCTGAAAGAGAAAAAGGCCAAGTAATATATAATGGCAGACTCATCAGAATTACACCCAACTTTTCCTCAGAAACCTTAAAAGCCAGAAGGGCATGGTCTGATGTGCTACAAGCCCTAAGAGACCACAGGTGCCATCCCAGATTACTGTACTCAGCAAAATTTTCAATTATCATAGATGGGGAAAACAAGATATCCCATGACAAAATCAAATTCAAATAATATCTACCCACAAATCCAGGTCTACAGAAGATCCTAGAAGGAAAATTCCAATTGAGAGAAGGTAACTACAGCCAAAAAAACCACAGGAAACAAATAACTCTACTGCAACTAAGCCAAAAGAAACACCCAAAGTACTACCACCACCATCAAAATAACAGGAAATAACAAACTAGGATCATTAATATCTCTCAACATCAATGGACTCAACTCACCAATAAAAAGACATAGGCTTACAGAATGGATCTGTAAACAAAACCCATCATTTTGCTGCATACAAGAAACGCACCGCACCAGCAAAGATAGTCTCTACCTCAGAGTAAAGGGTTGGGAAAAAGTTTTTCAAGAAAATGGTCCCAGGAAGCAAGCTGGAGTAGCCATCCTAATATCCAATAAAATAGACTTTCAACCTAAATTAATCAAAAAAGATAGATAAGGACACTATATATTTGTCAAAGGAAAAACTCATCAAATGACATCTCCATACTGCATATCTATGCTCCAAACACAAGGGCCCCCACATTTGTAAAAGAGACACTACTAAAGCTGAAAGCATACATTGATCCACACACACTAATAGTGGGAGATGTCAACACCCCACTCACACAAATGGACAGATCATCAAGATAGAAACCAAACAGAGAAATGATGAGACTAACAGAGGTCATGAATCAAATGGACCAAATAGATAAGTATAGGACATTTCACCCAAATTCAAAAGAATACACCTTCTTCTCAGCACCTCATGGAACCTTCTCCAAAATTGACCATATACTTGGTCACAAAGCAAGCCTCAACAGATACAAGAAAATTGAAATAACCCCTTGTATTTTATCAGACCATCATGGATTAAAGCTGGAATTCAACAACAGAAATACCAAAATGCCTACACATTCAAGGAAATTAAAAAACTCTCTGCTCGATGACTATTAGGTCAGGGAAGAAATTAAGAAGGAAATCAAAGACTTCCTAAAACTCAATGAAAATGAAGGAATGCCGGGTGGTGGTGGTGCATGCCTTTAATCCCAGCACTTGGGAGGCAGAGGCAGGTGGATCTTTTTGAGTTCAAGGCCAGCCTAGTCTACAGAGTGAGTCCAGGACAGCCAGGGCTACACAGAGAAACCCTGTCTTGAAAAACCAAAAAAAAGAAAATGAAGGCACAATATACCTAAACCTATGGGACCCAATGAAAGCAGTGTTATGAGGAAAGTTCATAGCACTAAGTCTCTTCAAAAAGAAAATTATGACAGCTCATATTAGCAACTTAACAGCTGAACTGGAAAAGCTAGAAAAAAAAAAAAAAAAGCAAACACTCCCAAGAGGAGCAGACTGCAAGACAAGAAATCATCAAACTTAGACCTGAAATCACAATCTAGAGACAAAAAGAACAATACAAAGAATCAATGGAACCAAGAGTTGGTTCTTTGAGAAAGTTAACAAACCCTTAGCCGAACTAACTAAAAGGCAGAGGGAAAATACCCAAATCAGAAATGAAAAGGTAGAAATAACAACAGACATCAAGGAAATCCAAAAAATCTTTAGGTCTCACTTCAAACTCCTGTATTCCACAAAATTTGCAAACCTAAGTGAAATGGACAACTTTCTTGATAGATTCCACCTAATCTGAATCAAGATCAGATTAACAAATTAAGCACTCCTATAACCCCTAAAGAAATAGAAACAGTCATTAAAAGCCTCCCAACCAAAAAAGCCCAGGGCCGGATGGTTTCAGCACAGAATTCTACCAAACCTTCAAAGAAGAGCTAATAACAACACTTTTCAAACTCTTCCACAAAATAGAAACAGAAGGAACACTGCCAAACTCATTCTATGAGGCCACAGTCACCCTGATACCTAAACCACACAAAGACCCAACAAAGAAAGAGAATTTCTTTCAATTTCCCTCATGAACATAGATGTGAAAATACTCAACAAAATACTTGCAAACCAAATCCAAAAACACATCGAAACTATCATACACCATGATCAAGGAGGCTTCATCCCAGGAATGCAGGGCTGGTTCAACATATGAAAATACATTAACGTAATCCACCATATAAACAAACTGAAAGAAAAAGACCACATGATCATCTCGTTAGACGAAGAAAAAGCATTTGACAAAATCCAACACCCCTTCATGCTAGTCTTAGAGAGAGCTGGCATACAAGGACAATACCTAGAAATAATAAAGGCAATATACAGCAAGCCAGTAGCCAACATCAAATTACATGGAGAGAAACTTAAAGCATTTCCTCTAAAATGCCAAGTTACCCATAATGTCCTACCACTTTGAGCACCACATGTTACTGAACTTTTAAATTATTATTAATTATTTATTAACAATAGTCATTTATAACAAATACTAACAAATTCTTAATTATTAACCCTACAAATTCCTACAACCCATTTAACCTAACCATTAATCCTATTGATAATTATTTTCCTAACCTTTTAGAAGGATACAGTCTCTGGGGCAGGTCCTCAGTCGTCTCTGTGGTAAACCCTTTAAAGCACTTGGCAGTCTTTTCTGAAATGTCTCAGATGCAGGTTCGTCAGGGTAAATTGCAGACTCACCTTAAGTAAGGCTTGAGGCTTTCTTCTCTCTGGGAGATTGCATCAGCAACTCTGCTCAGTTCTTAAAGCCCGCCACAGTTTAGACAGGTCAAACTCCTCTAGGCAAAAGCTGAGCCACAGGGTTTAGTCCTTGGCCTTTTGCTGTCCTGTGAGGCTTTCTTTGCTCACCAGCTTCTTTCTGCCTCAGGGAGATCTGACCATCAAATGATGGCCAGCACTTTTTTCAGCAGGACTCTTGGAGCTCTCTAGCATCAGGGGCCTCTTCTTTTTGGGGGGACTCCATGCACTCTCCTTAAATAGGAGGAACTCTGTTTCTGCTTAATTTGGGTTCCGCCCACTTAGCAGCTGAAAACAATGTCAGGCCAGATACTTTGTTTCTTAAGTCCATTAAGTCTTTCCTGTTTTTCCTGACTTCAACCTTGTTTTTCAGTCCATTAAGTCTCCTGTTTGTTTCCTGTTTTCACCTGACTTCATCCTTGTTTTTCCACATCCTTGTTTTTCCACAAGCTGATAAACTAATCGCTCACAGCCAAGTTGATCTTCATGCCCGGAATTAAGAGACTGTATCAGAAACCCCTATATATTTTCTAAATCTAATTTAATTATTCTAACTCCCTACAGGATGGGGATCAGGATTGACCACAGGACAGACAGGCTTCATAGTTATATTTTCCAGGCAGCTTTTGCAATAGCAGAATGAACATTTCACCCAGAAATAAAGGCCCTGTCCTTCTAAACCTCATAAAGATTAAATCTGGTGGCACAAAGTGAACTTTCATATAGGTATCAGAATCTTGAACCACTTGAGAGGGGCTAACAGTAAAAAAAAATGTTATCTATGCTATTATGATTTTGAGATTATGAAATAAGCAAGGCAGAATGGCAGAACACTGGGACAGTGGGGGTTTGTCTTTTTGCCCCTGCTTGTAAAAGGTAAGGAGAAGTTGGATGTGCTTGTGCTGGTAGTTTGTATGCAGACTTGGTACAAGCTAAAGTCATCTGAGAGGAGGGAACCTCAGTTGAGAAAATGTCTCTATAAGATCAGGCTGTAAGGCAAGCTTGTATGGCATTTTCTTAATTAGTGATTGATTGGTGGAGGAGGGTCCAGCCAATTGTGGTTGGTGCCATCCCTGGGCACCTGAGTTCCATAAGAAAGCAGGCTGAGCAAGCCATAAAGAACAAGCCAGTAAGCAGCACCGCCTGTGGGCTCTGCATCTGCTCCTGCCTCCAGGTCCCAGCCCTGCTTGAGTTTCTGCCTGACTTCCTCCAATGATGAACAGTGATTTATAGGTACAAACCAAATAAACGCTTTCCTCCCCAGTTCGCTTTTAGTCATGGTGTTTCATCACAACAATAGTAACCCTAACTAGGGCAGCAGTCAACCAATGTTTCCTGAATACTTATTCAAGAGTTTCTCATTTATGCTCCACAACAACCAAGGAGCTGAGTATGCTTTCTGTGTTTTTTTTTATTTTGTTGTGGTATCATTGATTGAGCCTCTTAAATGTCCCATATAGTTGAGCTACATCCTCAGCCAGAAGCTCAGTACTAGGGGTAGAGGTGGGGAATTAATTAACCCCGTTATACCCAGGAAGTCAGTTACTACAGGGTGATTTTGCAACACAGGCTTGCCTTTACATCTGCCCCTAAGAGGTAGTATTGATACTTCAGTACGTGACCAAATCAGTAGTTTACATCTTAGAATTCTGTTTCATGTTTTAAAATGCAGCTATCCAAACAGAAAAGGTCAAGACCCAAGCATCCAAAAATAAACTGAAGGCTGGGCGATACATAAGAGAATATAGGCTAAAGGACCCCTTGGGCCCTTAAAGTGAGGTCTCTCAATTGCTTTTGTTTGATAGAGTTATATTTATTAATATTTATCCTCCCAGACACCATTAAAGATTTCAAATCCTGAAATCATTTGAAAGTAAATGTAATATATCCATTAAGTGCATTTTATGAAAATAACTGTTTTTCAAAATGAAACAAAGTTAAGAAAAAAATTGAAACTGTTCTGCATTTTCATAAATTTCTTTACTATATATCTTAATAGAAAGCAGGTAGAATTTCACATCTGCTTTCCCAATTAGTCTAGAGGATACTGCAGGTCATGCTGTGCCTGGAACCTGCTAGTGTGCATTGGAGAAAATGTGTGCATGAAAAGAGCCAGAATTTATAGAAATAATCTTGACCTTGAGAAGCCACCCTGGGTACCCTCTAGATACCTGAGTCACATTTTGAGGACCATGACCTAAAGAGCTCTTAGTGAGCAAGAAGGGACGAGAAGTGAGGGGACCATTCAAAGATACACCTAGAGTCTTCTCAAAGGACACTTGGAAGAAGTCAAGACATCACCTTCCTTCTTTGTCCAGACCTCTCTTGAGAGACGAATTAAACTTGAGCTAACTGGGCAGGAGGGAGACAGCTAATTCTCCCCGGAACATACTGACTTTTGTTTAGTGGTGTCTGTTTCTGGGTGTTTTTTATTTGGGATGTTGTTTTGTTTTGTTGTTTTTTTTGAGACAGGGTCTCTGTGCTTCTGCTGGCCTGGTCATCGGTAGCTGAATTCCTTGAATTCCTGACCCTCCTGCCTCCACTTCCCAAGTGGCAGGGGTGGTATTGACATTCTAAATCAGGACTTTCCTATGCTAAAACTCCAAAGTGGCCGCAATCAGGCTTTTCAGAATTCCTGAAACGGGGTCAGTTAGTTACTTGGCAGAACATAGCAGAATCCCAATGCTGGGGTCATTTTCTACACCCATAAACTTAAGCTGCACCAACCCCTGGGTCCCCTGGGTCGGCATCAAATGATGTTAAGAACCTAGCACCTCCCTCCGCCAGCCAACAAGGCCCTGCTTAGTCCTAGGCGCTAGCACACCTGAACTCACTCCTACGAAAGCCCCACAGAGACTGCGGAATCCTCCCCTTCCCGGCGGGGCGTCCATCCCAGTTACGCACCGCATCTTTGTTTTCCATCGGTTCTGCTCGCCACTGGTGGGACTCTGCTAGGCCAGGTGGGAATAAACTGAAAGACCCCTGAAATGGGGACACCGCCCCTGGGGCCCAGCGT
>CAJQZJ010014957.1:6343179-6405409 GCA_907164525.1 Lophiomys imhausi
GGATGGCAGCTAACAAATAGGCATGCTTAGCCGGGGGTCTTTCAAAACAGATCTAGATGCACAATGAGTCTAAACACCTACCCGCGCTGAGCCCACACTTTAACCCAGAATCTTCAGAGAGAGCTGTGGTGGGAGGGACACCTTTAGGGGCCCAGGAAGGCGGCAGTAGTGGGCTGTGACCACACGTCTGCTTGGAAATCCCTTCCTCCTCGGAGGTGAGGATGAGGCCAGCTGTCCCTAAGGAGCGGCTCACATCCCATCTGGCCTCTTGCCAGGAGCAAGTCGGCTAACCCAGGCTGAGTCAAGGGTCTCGAGTCCACTAATACCTGGGCTGGAAGAGAGGAGAGCTTCCCAGAGCTCTGCGCAGCTCGTTCTTGAAGCTCCAGAATTCTCCGTCCAGGTAGCGGTGCAGGGAGGAGTCTCCGAGCCCCAGGTCCAGAGTCTGCTCCATCTGTGTGCTTGAGGCTGCAGGTTATTCTGTAAGCCTCCTCATAACTCCCGGCGTATGAGCCCTCCCACTTATATTTCCACCAGACTGGTCTCCTCCCATTTCACCCACATGTCTCCTCCCTTTTCACCTGTGGGCCACATACCCTCCTCCAAACCCTCCCTTCTATGCTGGAGGCAAAAAGCTGTCCACAGCACTTGAGTGCCACCACTGTTCTCTCGTCCTTACCAGGGGCTGTCATTAACTCTAACTCCTTCTCCCGCCACTAACTTGTCCCTCCAGATTTGCGAGTCACTGGAAGCAAGTGTCAGGTCCTTAAAAGGGATGCTGGTCTCATGCCTCTGGGCCACGGAGGATGCTGGGCACTAGCTAAGTCATTTCATCCACTAAACAGAGCCACCCAGCCAGCCATTTTGCCTGGCTCCCAAGGCCTGATGTGGTCCGGGCTCTTCTCAGATCCCACCATCCCAAAGTGGGCATTATGTATCTTCAGTTGGAGGCGATACCAATCAACAGATGGCAGTGCAAGGTAGCTGGGGGCTACAGACAGAAGATGTTGAATACTCAACTCACCTATCAGGAATTAATTAATCTCTCTCTCTCTCTCTCTCTCTCTCTCTCTCTCTCTCTCCATTATTGCTGTGGTCATATGCAAAAAAAAATTTCTTTCCTTTCAAAAGTTATTTTGTGCAATCTTAAGGTCAGGGATGCCACCTCCTTTGACTCACAAATTACCACAAGTTGATTGTTCAGACAGCAAGAATATAATTATTTATAGTCCCTTGAGTAAGAAGTCAAACTGGACCTCCCAGGGAAAAAATTGGTAGGGTCTGGGTTCCCTTTGGAGGCTACTGGGGAAAAATCTGTTCCCATGGCTTTTCTAGCTTTTAGGGGGCTGTTTATATTCCTCTTTATCTCTTTTCTCCTCTTATCTCTTATCTCCTTTCACTGTCCTTAAAGACCATCACTCTCACCTTTGCTTCAAATAGTCCATTTTCTTTTCTTCTTTTGACTTTGACCTTCTTGCCTCCCTCTTAAAAGGACTCATTTACATTGATTCCACCTGTATAATACAGGATAGCCCTCCTTTCTCAACATCCTTAAGTGACATCAGCAATGCCACCTCTGCCAAAGAGAACATATTCTTAGGTTTCAGAGATTAGACCATAAACATTATTGGTGGGTCATTTGTTTGTCTACCACACCATTGGCATGGAGCAATACCCAACTGATGGCAAAGAATTCCCACATAACAGGAATCCAGAGGTAGGAGAGTTCTGAAAACTAAGTGGTTGGTTCAGGGTTACTCTTTCTGCTCTATCTATCTACCATCTATCTATCATTTCTCTGCATTCTCTTTATCTTTTCATTTCCTCTTGTCTCCTCCAGTCTATGGTATGCATGTTGGAATGCCAAGTACCACATGTTCCAAACATAGGAAAGTATCTTCTCCTGTATTGCTCAAAACAGAACAGTCATGGCCAAATGGCTCTGTGTAGTATGGTCACCATCAGCACCCAAATCTTAGGGCTTTTAAAGACAAAAAGTTTATTTCTCACTCATGCTACCTGGGGATTCTACTCATGCCTTCTTACTTCAGGTCCCAGATGACTGAACCATCACCATCATGTGGCCACACAGGCTTTTTATACCTTACAGCTGGAAAGGACACAGGTGACATCCAGATTCAATGAAAGGAGAGCATGTCACCGCTGAGTTCAGGAAAGTAACCCTAGGCATGTCCAGAAGGCCAACACCCAAACCAACCTGTGAGCAGGGCTAGTGGCTGCCAAACCTGCCCCTCTGGCTGCCTGTGCTGTCCACTGGTAAATTGCACTCCCCTCTCCCAAAAGCAGGCAACGAGGCCCCACCATGTCACAGCATCAAGTCCAAAGTCCCTGCAGGTTAGCACAGTGGTCACGACATTAAGTCAAATATATTTCCTCCTGACCTAGAGACCTAGAAAACAGAAAGACCACTGACTATGTTATCTTCCATTGCATTCAGCTCAAGTGTGCTGTTTTAATAAAACTAAAACTAAAATATCCTGGTCATACTATTTTACCAAAGAAGACTCAGGAGCCAGATGCTGGGATGAAAACCTGCTAGCTCAGAGATGCAGAGAAAGCACCCAGCAGACATTCCTATTCCATCATCGTCCCAGCCAAAAGTCCTAAGCTAAAAAGTCTGGAAGAACTTAGAGGAAGAAGCCTGGAAGGAGAAAACCTCTGAAGCCACCCTGAAGGAATAAACTCAAAGGAACCTCTGAAGAAGCCTCTGAAGGAACAAACCCAAAGGAAGACGAACTCTCTGAAGGTGAAAGAACTCCAAAGGAGAAAACCTCTGAAGGAACCTCTGAAGGAGCGAACCCCACTCCTTCTCTACACTGTCTTAAATGCCCCTCAGCTCAATGTCCCTCCTTTCTATTTAATCCCTGTCAGCTGGTTTCTTGCTCCGTCTCTTGACCTAGGGCCAACTTTATGTAATCCTGTGTACAGAAAGCTCTTGGATTAAAGGTGTGTGCTTAGAGGTGAGCCACACTGTAAGGAGCCTATAAGCAGTCATAGAAAATGGCTGCGGGCTGCAGAGATGGCTCAGCAGTTAAGAGCACTGCCTATTGCTCTTCCAAAGGTCCTGAGTTCAATTCCCAGCAACCACATGGTGGCTCACAACCATCCACAATGTGATCTGGTGCCCTCTTCTGGAATGCAGGTGTACATGCAGATAGAGCACACATATGCATAAGATAAATAAAGTAAATCTTTAAAAAAAAAAAAAAAGAAAATGGCTGCTAGATAGTAAATAAGTTGAAGTGAAAATTAAATGCATTGAAGTGATGTAATGCGTTAAGATAAACAGAAGGCTGTCAGAGGCCAGCTGATGCAGGACTGACAGCTGCTTATCAGCCCTGGCAGAACCCAAAAACCAGGCATTTCCACTCAGGGAGTTACCCTGAGGAAATGAGTATAAATATGAGCACAGAATTGTAATAGCATGCACACGCCTCCTACAGTTTTATGTAAATGGCCGCTGGTTGACACTTTGACAGTTCCCAAACGTCAGAGAAAGGCCCTCAACACCTCAGCAATTACCTCACCACTGCCACCAGAGACTGACACCCAGGAGAGACTGAGACCTTAGAGAGACCAGACCCAAGATAATGTGGCCTCTAAGCCCACTTTGTAGTCAAGTCTGCTTCGTGGTCAAGTCCTCATTATCACAACAAAGAAGGCTGACTTCTCTCTCTCTCTCTCTCTCTATATATATATATATATATATATGTATATGTACATTTTCTTTCTCTTCCTCCCTCTCTGTATCACTGTCTGTCTCTCTTTATCAGACCAAAGCCCACCCCCTAAGTAGGAACTACAGAGACCAACAGGCCCCCCAATCTAATAGTTCTCGGCTCCAACCATAAGAAACTACCTTCGCTTCCCCTTCATTTCCAGTTGCAGCAATTCTCGTATAACTTTGATTAGCTTAGTTGACCAGCCAAATGCAGTTGAGAAGATGTGACAGGAACTTTTATGATGCTACATTACTGCTATGGCTATATGGGTCTAATGTGGAGGCAGTGCCTACTCTCCGACTCCATCCAGCAGCCTCCTGTCCTGCCTTCCAAGATTCTCCCTAATCCTTTCCTTTTCCCCAAACCTGTCAACCTAACAGGCAGCACAATTAGACAAACAAAGATGCTGCCATTTCCAAAACTCTAAGGAACCTCTAGACAACCCTACAAAGAAGTACCCTGTAGGGATAATCTTTTTGTCCCTGTGTATTCAAATGCTGATTTCTGTGCCCAGAGATATGGTTGCAGTTGGGACCTTGGCATTGTAATTTTTATGAAGCATTTCTGGTCTCAGTATTTTGTGAAAATTATTCTCCATCACCTTCTGATTGGTTAACAAAGAGCTGAACAGTCAATATCTGGGCAAAAGAATTAAGTAGGTCTTCTGCAATTCCAGGGAGAGGGTCTCAGGTGGGAACCAGAGAGAGAGGGAGTCACTATGGGAACACTAACAGAGAGGAGCAGCAGCCAGGGCAAGACTAAGATGACAGGTAATGGGTCACATGGCTGTGAAGGAGGCCAAGCCAGCATAGTTTGGTTAGACTAGCTCAGTATCTGCCCAGCTATAATGCCTGAAGCTTTTAATAAATATAATAGATATCCGTGTCATTACTTGGGAGCCTGTGTGGACATAGAAAAACCATACTTTTATAGTACCCAAAAAAGTACTCAGCTGGGGACTAGGAGTCCTTCAAGGCCATCAGTAGGCTAGGAGAGGTCAAAGGCAGCAGAGTAGATGTTCTACTCTACCCCTGGTCCAGGCCCAGAAACCTCCTCACCCATGATAGATTCCAGATGAAGGCCTGAAGAGAAAGGCTGGCATGAAGGAAACCAACATTGATTGGCTTCAGAGAAAACTGAACTGGTCTATAGTAGACTAGAGATGGCATCTGGATTAGTCCCCAAGAGGTGTCCAGGTCTTCAGTACAAGAGAAAGGCTCTGAAACTACTTCTTGTTTCTCTCTGCACTGCACCTGGCCTCTTGGCCCTGGGAAGAACAACAGAGTGACACCCTCCCTCCCCAAAAGGTCATTTAGAGGGCATTCCACATGCAATGGTTGATGGTGGATTATGGCATAGCCTTGGGCATTTGATGGGAGGCTACTTTTAAGCTGCTTCTACAAATGAGTAACCAGCAATGTTTAATGACTTGCCTACCAGCACATTGCTCTTAGTGGCCTCCTGAACACCCTGTTCAAGGCTTTCATAACCGAGTTACACACTACAGTATTGACTTGAGGGCCTTACTAATAAATGCTGCTTTTATGGAGGCCCCAGGTCATGAACATTACAACCCAGGGCTGTGATTCCATAGTCAGGTACAGCCTGTCCTCAGGAGCTTTTCAGTGTGTGAATTTTAGAAATCATGGAACCATGAAGACCTCAAAGGCAACCTGGAGCTTGTCTGGACAGTCCCTTCTTTTCAGATGAGGACACTGCAGGGCATGTTCTCTAATGAAGTAGTCTCTGACCACTGTTCAGAAACTTGAGGTAAGAAAAATGGAAAAATTGGGAGTGGGATAAAGAAGCTGCTATGTGGAACAAGACGGGAAGTAAAGCCTTGCTTTATGCTATTGCTTTGGAATCAGGCTCATTGTGAACAAAGTTGGCAGAGGGAAAACTTGGACAGTTTTTACTATTGTACCTTTTTATCCCAAATTCTAGACAAATGTCCACAGAGAGGGAAGGGACAGACTCCTGAAACAGTCACCACAGTATCTTCAGGAATGACAGGTTTATATTGCTTACACTGCAAGGGTGCCAGTGGGCAAAGCAGCAGAGTTCCCTGTGGTTGTTGTAATAGGAGCTGCTCTTTCGTGATTCCCACAATGTTATGAAAACAGTGTGAGTTTATGTGCACAAAGTATGTCCAGGTGCTGGCAGAGGCCAGAGGCATGGGATCCCCTGGAACTCTGGAACACACACACACACACTGGCCCTACAAACAAGCCTTTTTTTTTTTAATTCATGAACCAGACATAATGATTGCGGATTCATTTGTTATATGTCTATGTGCCACACAGCATGCATGTGGAGAACAGAAGACAACTAGAGGAAATCGGTTTTCTTTTCTTCCACCTTGTGGGTTCCAGAAATGGAACTCGTGTCGTCTGCCTCGGCGGCATGCGCCTTTACCCTCTGAGCCAGCTCACCAGCGAGGCAATTTGTTATTTAAGCAAAGAGGGCAAAGATTAGCGACTTTTCTGGACCCAAGAAGGCTCAAAGCAGTTGGAGTCGTCACGTTCAGCTTGGTCGTGTAATTCTGTAACCCAGTTGCAACTTACACAGTTTTTAAAATAATAACAACAATAACAATAATAATCCCTATTCCCTCCCCCCCCAAAAAAAATTTGGTTAGCGTCTCACTAGAACGGAAACCAACCGCACCTAAGTCCGCACCCAGCGCAGGACTCCCTAAAAAACTAGGGGAAGATGGGAGGAAGTGCCGGCACTGAGGGTGGGCGGGGCGAGGGCGGGAACTTTGTCTCCTAGCAACGGCCGCAGTGATTGGCCAACAACCCTCTGCAGCCGAGACCAATGGTCAGCCGCGCTGCCAACGCTCGGCGTTAAGATTGCGGCGGCGCGAGGTATTCGAATCCGCGGCGGCCTTCGCGGCTGGTGCCGGGGCTGGTCGGTCGTTTCGCCGGCGGCTGGTGGGGTTCTCGCCGCCGTGCGCTTTTTCTCATCATGGAGCTAGAAAATGTCTTCCGGTAAGTGTCCCTCTGGTGGAGTGAGGGCGCGAGCCGGGCCGAGCGCCGGCCGAGACTGTTGGGGTCCGGGGTCCGGGGCCCGCAGCCGCCCTTTCTCCTTTGCGCCGCTTCCTCAGCGGTCTTCCCCGACCAGGCCTCAGTCAGGGCGGCGGTCCCGGGGTCGCTCGAGTAGAGGGAGGTGCAAGTGGCTGCCGCTGACCGTTTTGTGGCGGGGATTTGGGCACTGTGTGCGGGACCTTCAGAAGTCACGTGTTTTCTCCTGGGGGAACGACTCATGGCCGCCCGAAGGACGCCCCGCCTGCCTTCAAAACCCCAAACCTTGTGTGGTGGAGATTTTTGGAGAAAATTTCAAGGTCTCTTGATAAAAACGCTACTTCTCTAGGGAGAGAATTTACTAATTCCCACTTACCTGGTATGTAAGAAAAAAATTGAAACTGAATTTTATGGAAAAAAGTGCTCGTTGAGTCCTTTTCAACTACTGGCAAGCAGATTTTCGTTTTAAGTCCCACACTGATTTTTTTTTTTTTCTTTTTGAACTTAGGTGACTTAACCAGCCTGTGATGTAAAACCATTTTAAGACTGTTAAATCATATGTTACAAGAAATAAGAATTTATTTTTATCAGTCCTCTAGGTATTCGAAGAGTAAGATACCCAAAATCTGTTGGCATTTTTAGCAATTTAATTTTTAATCAGATCTAGGTATTGCCCCTCCTCATTAAAAAAAAAAAACTACGTATTTTGACTTTTTAAAGGCTAATTTGTTTTAATGATTAGATGTTTTAGTGTTAAATGTGTTTAAACCATTTTCCCAGGCGGTGAGGCAAGGTAAATGTTTACCTTGGACAAATACTTGTCTTATTTTGCTAACTAAGAACTTCTAAGCACAGAAGTAGTGGTGACAATTTAGACATGCCAAAAAGAATCTAAATGTTTTTTCCCTTAATCTTACCATTTCTCAGTTTAAAAACCTATGAGTGTTTCTCAACTTGATTCATACTCAGAATACAGTTAATTTCCATCCTCCCTCTCTCTGAAATTGTACACATACAATTTTCACCCTGATCCAACTTCCTGCCCAGTAGTACTCTACTATGGCTTTCTACCTGATTCCTACTTATATTTCCACCCTACTCCTTTCCATGAAGGAACAAAGACAACACCTTAAATTGCAGATAGAACTGCCATCTCTTCTGCTGATCACACTTAACCTACATTGACTCTTTCTGTTCCTTAAGTTCTGTCAGCCTTGATGATTTCCCTAACATGGCTGTGGTAGCTGGCTAGCACTGATCATATGTCACTCCCTAAAACATAACTTGTTCCCTACTCTTACCCCTTAGCTTGCTCCCCCCTTTTTAATATTTAATGTAACATGGGAGAATTTTTATGTTTTTGTTTGTTTACCCCACTAGCACCAGAGGTCATAGGAATTTGATTTGTTTGCTTGACTTCTTAAGGTGTGGTTGGGTATTATGGAAGTAAAGAAACAAAGTCCTCTGGGTTTTATAGGCACTGTCATCATATGCTTTTCCTCTGGGACGATGTTAGATTTAGACTCAAGCAAGCTGTCTCTGGAAACTCAAAACCGTAGTACTGGGGCTGTCACACTAAAGGAGAGGCTTTCTTAGCTATCCCACTGGGTGGTAGTAACATTGGAGACCACAAAATCCAGATATAGACCTGGGGGCAAATAAATACTGCTTCTGATTTTTCTGAACACCTCTGAATGATTGTTCTATTTTTGTGATGTTTGGGTTGATATTCAAGATTTACATTTTCAAGTATATAGTTAACATGTAAAATCAAATGTGTCTTTGGCATCTAGGAATTATTCCTCATCTCTCGTGTATGTGCTTTTCTGTTCTAGAATGTTTGAAGCCCATATGCAAAGCTACAAGGGTAATGACCCACTTGGAGAATGGGAAAGGTTAGTGTGTGTTTGTTTGTTTTTTTTTTTTTCCTTTAAACAAAGGAACCATATGTTACCCTGTGGAAAACGATTTTTCCATATTCTTCTAGCTTTATCAAGTGGGTAGAAGAGAATTTTCCTGACAATAATGAATACTTGATGACATTATTAGAACATTTAATGAAGGAATTTTTAGATAAGAAGAGGTACCACAATGACTCAAGATTCATCAATTATTGCTTAAAATTTGTGAGTATAATTGCAGGTAGATAACTAAATATAATGTTTTACTTCTGGTCCTCTCCCTTGTTTTGGGGGTTTGGTTTCTTTTTGGGGGAGAGAGGAGTTTCTCTTTATAGCTCTGGCTATCCGGGAACTCACTCTGCAGACTAGTCTGGCCTAGAACTCAAAGGGATCCACCTGCCTCTCCCTCCCAGTGCTGGGATTAAAGGTGTGCCCAACAACCACCTGGCTTTTGGTCCTCTCCCTTGTTAAGATTGTTTTAGATTGCCTTTGTGTATCAATTTCTTGTTTCTAGTCATGAGTTTTCTAAAAGTTATATAGTCAGAGTTATTTTAGAGCCTTAGCTTCTGAAATACTGAGGAGTTGTTGCTTTATTTTGAAACTCCCCTTCTTATTTCATATATGTAAATGTTCCAACATAAGATAAGAACTAAAAGTTAAATGAATTGTTGGATAAGAAATGTGGTTGGAGCCAATTGTGGTGACTCACACCTTTAATCCAGCACTTGGAAGAGAGAGGCAGGCAGGTCTCTATGCATTTTCAGCCAGCCCGGTCTACATAGTAAGTTTTGAAACAGCCAACACTATGTAGTAAGACCCTGTCTCAAAGGAAATAAATAAATAAATAGATGTGCTTGAGGGGGAGAAGATAAACAAGAGCTCTTAGGTGCTACGAGGGTCTTTGGGAATGAATCAAATTCACCATGAGTTACGGTAATAAAATTTTAACTCAGACTAAATATGGTACTAAAAGGAGAGGCATTAAGTGGCTTTAAGAGGGTAGGATTCTGCATTCATATAATGGCTTCCAGTCTAGTGTTTTTATGGGATTCTTGAGTGTGCAGACAAGTAGGTCTTGGACTCTTGTTCCTTCTCTTGGGCTCTTTTCCTTTTGTTGGTTTGTCTTGTCTAATTTCCATGTGATAGTTTTTGTTTTACCTTATTTTTTATTTTGTTATATTAAAAAGTGAATGAATGCTAGGGTGCTATGAGAAATTCCTCCCAGCAACAGAACAAAACAAAGGCTGAGACACTCAGTCAAGATGGAGCTCTGGGAGCCCTATATAAGAGAGGGAGGAGGACCAGAGAAACTGGAAGGGGTCAAGATCAGCACATGAAGATCAACAGAACCAACCAATTTAGGCCCCTAGAGGCTTACAGAGATGGAAATGCTAACCAAAAAAAAAAAAAGGAGAAAAAAGCTTAGACTAGACCTAGACCCCACTATACAAATAATGTATGATAGACAACTTGCATGGGCTTTATTACCTATTAATGGGACACTTTACCTTAGCTGAGCAGACATGTTGAGCCCCAGAGGAAGCTCTTAGCCCTTATGTGACTGATGAACTGAGGGGGGCTGATATGTAGGGGCCTCCCACACAGAGGAGAAGTATAGGTGGGAGAAGGGGAGAGGGTAAGGGGGTGAAGAGAGGGGACTGTGATAGGGATGCAACTTGAGTTAATAAAGAAATGTTATTTTGCCGGGCGGTGGTGGCGCACACCTTTAATCCCAGCACTTGGGAGGCAGAGGCAGGCGGATCTTTGCGAGTTCGAGGCCAGCCTGGTCTAAAAAGGGAGTCCAGGACAGCCAGGGCTATACAGAGAAACCCTGTCTCGAAAAGCCAAAAAAAAAAAAAAAAAGAAATGTTATTTTTTTTAAATGAGTGAATGGATGAATAAATGAATGAAAACCTCGCTAATGGGGTACAGGTTAACAACTGAACTGTCATTTATACCTGTTGGGAGAGGGAGAGTCCGTTGTCTCCAATGGAGTGACACTGGGTGTATCAACCACCCCAGGGTAGGTCTCATGTTGAGGACTAGCTGACCAACAAATAATGGACTCCACAATTTTTATGTGTTTTATTTGGTTACAGTTTGCTTTGTTGTTGTTGTTTCTTTTTGGTGTTAATGTATTTTGTTTTCTAGGTTTGGGTGGTTTGTTGTATTGGTTTTTTGAGAAAGAACTTAAAGTTGGGTGGGTAGGGAGGAGAAGACTATGATCAAATAAATTTAAAATTGTTTTAAATAATAAAAACAACATGTTTTAAAAAGAATTTGAAAACCAGTTAAGAGGTTGTGTATTATATAATACCAGTAGAAAAAGCCCTACTAGCAACATATTTTTAATTAAAATACTGTTACCAACTGTTTTTTAAAAATGATGAGGGTAGGACTCTTCAATCTAATCTGAAATGAAAGCTTGGGGCTATGAATTCTACTAATAACGTCATACGGAATAGATAGAGTGAGCATGAAATTGTTCCTTAAACTATAAAATACTATAATTAAAGGCACCCTGTGGAACATAAGCTCAAGCTAAGACAAAAGCAATATTTCATGTAATGGTTAATTGTAGGCCTAGCATTTTGTGAAATACTTTGATAATCCTTGAGTATCAAGGGAAGAGATGATTTTTAGATTCACCAGCAGAGAGCAACATATGTCTTTTCCTGCATAACAGATCCTTAGACTTTCCTGAAGCTTGAGCAGTGTAGGGCTGGCTGGGACAGACCTAGCCTAGCAGTTTGGTTATCTTGTGTGTAGTAGCTACACATAGTATGGAATAGAGTAGCAGTATATAAACAGTATATAATATTGTGATCCAAGTAATTGGTATATAATCTCTGACATTTACTTATTTTTTCTGTGTTGGAAATCAAAACCTTCTCTATTAGCTATTTTGGAATATAAAATTATTAGCCATAGTTTCCTAGTGTGGAACATTGAAAGTCATTCTTCCAATCCAGCTGCCCCCTGCATCTGTTAACCATCTCTTTGAACCTCAATTGTTTTTATGTGGTTTGCTCTGGGTTTCTGTAGGCCGAGTACAACAGTGACCTTCATCAGTTTTTTTGAGTTTCTATACAACCAGGGAATTGGAATCAAATCATCTCCTCTATACATGGCCTGGGCGGGGCATCTGGAAGCCCAGGGAGAGCTGCAGCACGCTAGTGCTGTTTTTCGGAGAGGAATTCAAAATGAGGCTGAACCTAAAGAACTACTGCAACAACAGTACAGGTAGTTTCAAAATGAATAACTCATCATTTCTTTTGTGTATATCTTTATGTACATATACTTTTAACTGTAAGTCATACTGTATATGCATTGTAGGTCTGACTGCAGATATGGAGCTTTATACTGTTCTTAGGAATATGACAGAATTTATAATGTCAATTTATACTGCAGAACTGTGAGGCAACACACAAGCACACAAGAAGGGTACAAACAAAAGACAGAACAATTATCCCCTCAAAATAACCCATGAAGCCATGAATAGAATTGTCCACTGCTGAAGACAGAGCCCTCTTGATCTAATAACAATTTGGAGATAATATTTTATAATTCTTCACAATGGGGGTTGAGTGTCAACATGAGTTTTGGTGGCCATTCAAACCATATTAAACTATCATAATACCTTATTTTTCTCCCCACACATTTTGTTCTGTTACTTTTCTATTATTAAAAATGCCTTATTTAGGGAAACTTAAAAATGCAGAAAACTTATTTTTTTCTCTCCATATTATAGAATTTCAAACATGCTTTAAAAAGTCAAACTATCTAAACACTTCATGTCAAGATCTTTTCCTCTAAAAGTGTAATATATTTCTTACATTATCTAGTTTTGATAGCATCTAGAATTGCAATAATTGAATAAAAATATGTTTAAACAGCTTCAAGGCATGTGTGGTATACAACCAAACCATTTATTCAAAGTTTTTCTTCTGTATCCTCATTAGAAGAATTGGAGACCTTCCATGCATTGCACCTCTTGCCAGCATGCAGTATACTCATCCATTTTTTCAATTTTACTATAGTATTCGTGCTTAAAAAAAAAAAAACTTTATGAGAAATTTCAAATATACATAAAAAGAAAAATCAGTATAATAAATGTTCACGTATATACTTTTAAATAATTGCTAACACTTAATTTTTTTTTTTAATATATATGGGCTTGACTGTATGTGTGTATGTGAACTGTGTGTGTGCCTGGTGCCCACAGATGGCAGAAGAGGGTACTGGATCCCATTGTGAGCCATCATATGGGTGCTGGAACTCAAACCTGAGTCCTTTGGAAGAGCAGCAAGTGCTCTTAGCCTTTGAGCCATCTCTCTAGCCCCTTGACCTCTTTTTCTGCAGTAATGGTATTTATTTATGTTTTTATTTATCTGGAGCAACCACACCACTTTGAGTGTGTGAAGGTCAGAGGTTCCTGGAGATGGAACTCTGGTGGTCAGGCCTGGCAGAAGCATTCTTACTTGCTGAGTGATCTCATTGGCCCTGTGCTGATGGAGTTTTAAAGACAGAATCTTTTATATCAAACACCTGAGTCCTCTTTAAAAATGTTTCCTATATGTTTATTTTATGTTGCCTAATAAAGGTAGCGGTAATTCTTTAATATTACCTAATTTTGTGTCTTTCCAAACGGTCATGTAAAATGGTTTTGTTACCCTTGGTTTGTTTAAATTAAGAATCACGCAAGATTTGGTGCTTAGTTATACACATCTTCTCTGTATGGTATACATGTTTGTTTTCATTACCCAAAAAATGTCAGGCTTGGGAGCTACCTTTTAAAAAGGGTCGAGTTGGTGTGTAAAAGTGCTTTGAGATGTGTGTTTTTATAGAGCATGAGTGATATAACCCACTGTTCTTTGAAACAGTGGGCTAAGTTTTATATTTTGATTTATTTGAAATGTAATCATTTTGTTTCAGATTATAAAATACATGAAGTAGTAGTTGAATCATCTTTGAGTTTTAACATCTGATTTGATTCATGGAGAAAGAAGGTGTACATGCTAGGTGAATTTGAAAAATATTGACATAAACTGTATAAAATGGGGACTTTTCTAATATAAACATTCCCAGATTTTTATTTTTGAAGTTTAAAGGAACTTTGAAATTCAGTTTTGCTTTTTCTGTCTTTATTGCCTATTGTATTAGTTACATTTTGATACAGATGTATATTAAAACTGTAAAGTTAAAATCTGTATTTATTTATTTTCTATTTTCGAGTAGGCTATTCCAGGCACGCCTTACTAGAACTCATTTGCCAGCTCAAGGTAAAATACTACTTTTTAAAATGTCTAGAGTGTTGAAAATCTAGTCTGTAATTTGCAGTAAGTGTTTTCTTGTTTTGCCTTTTTTTTTTTTTTTTAAGGGTCCTGTAGTATTTAATGAAAAGTAAAAACATTACCAAATTACATTTTTGGATAATAGGAAAAGCACTCTGATTAGAATCTCACAAAACAGCTCTGAACAGCAGAAGGGCTGTATCTTAGTACTGACTATAGAGCAAACCTGCAAGCAAAGATTAATGGATTAGCATGTTTGAAGAATATTTTAAAAAATAAGTTAATGTTGAGATACACTCTAGTGGCATACACGTGTAATCCCAGTACTCAGAAGAAAGGGTAACACTGAAGGAACATAAGTTTGAGGACAGCCAGGGCTACATAACAGTATATTGTATTTAAAAAAAAAAAAATTAAGATTGTCCCAAAGAGAGGATATGCTGGACTCCCCATCTGTTCTGAACTGAATCAAATAGTTATAATGCAACTTTTAAAATGTGGCCTTTTCTTTTCCCTTATAAATAAAGATCCCATTTCAATATCAGTCACTGTCATTTTATTTAAAATAACCACTTAGGCTTTATATTCCATTCACGTATTATCTTAACTTCTTTGAGTTGATCATAAAATTGTTTCTATAATATTTTTCTTAACTGAAAATTAGTCCATTTTCTGAGACAGTTTCAAATGGGTTGATTTTTAAGGTAATTTTTATATTTATGTGTTAGATATATGTATGAGTATGTTGCTTACATATCTATCTGCACTGCGTTCATGCCTATGCCCACATCAGGCATGTATCACAAGAGGGCTTCACATCCTTAGTAGACTTACGGATGACTGTGAGCCACCACGTGGGTCGTGGGTGCTGGGAGTTAACCTGGGTCCTCTGCAAGAACACATGTTCGTAACTGCTGAGCCATCTCTCCAGCCACAAATAGATTTTTAAAATAAAATATTCTGAAAGAGCAGAGGAATGCATTATGTGCTAGTTTTATTTAATGTTACTTTTCACTTATTTCTCATTTCATTTTTCTTTCCCTCATAGCTACAACCTCAGAACTTCTGCATAATGCTCAGATTTTAAACCAAGTTATGAAAAACTCAGACTGTGTCCCTAAGAATGAGGTAACGGACATTTATTTGTATGTTGTGTAGAAATTAGGAATGTTATTGGTCAGCCATTCTGGCTATCTTTTATATCTGCCTTTGCATCTTACTCCATTGACTCTGTCTCCTGTGAATGAGCTCCATTTCAGCCACCATTCCGTGGCAGCACTCTGAGTCCTTTATCATCTGTGTCTGTTCACTTCTAATATAACTTGTTGTCAGACCTAGGAAGCCTTGCCACACAACCCCTCTGCAGCTTCTTTCTTCCTAATACTATTTGTTTTGCTGGCTTCTTCATAAGCCCAGGAAATCCCTATTTTTTTTTTTTTTAAAGATTTATTTATTATGTATACAGTGTTCTG
This sequence comes from Lophiomys imhausi, assembly GCA_907164525.1. Classification (NCBI taxonomy): domain Eukaryota; kingdom Metazoa; phylum Chordata; class Mammalia; order Rodentia; family Muridae; genus Lophiomys; species Lophiomys imhausi. The sequence continues at coordinate 6,358,610 of CAJQZJ010014957.1, forward strand.
TCTACAGGTATATCTGCAGGCCAGAAGAGGGCACCAGATTTCATTATGGATGGTTGTGGGCCACCATGTGGTTGCTGGGAATTGAACTCATGACCTCTGGAAGAGTAGCCAGTGCTCTTAACTGCTGAGCCATCTCTCCAGCCCGGAAATCCCTATTTTTGATCATATTTTCCTGGAAGTTTTTGAGCCCTGCTTTTGAAAAAATCCAGAACCTCCAAAGTTCATGCACATAACCTCAACCTGAGCTCTAACACTTGTAGGCATTTCTTTCCTATGTTCCATGCCACTCTTGATAATATGTGTTATCATGTAGTTACCAGTTAAGTCTTTAGTACCAAATTATTGTGATTTTAAATTGCATTCTTCTCAAATTTGGGGTGTTTATCATAGCTATGAAAAATAAATACTATTTCTGTAACCTAGCAGAAACTATCTTCTCATTTTCTGTATCAACCATTATACATAACTGCATCTTTTTCTGCTGTTGCTGTGGGGAAAGGTAGCTGTAATATTTATCCTTTTAAATTATCCAATATTTATACCAATAAAGACATAAGAGGTGTAAACTGAGATAAAACCCTGCTAGCTCATCGAGGTAACTTTATTTTCTGAACTATATACAAGATAACTTTTCGAGCCTAATTCCACAACTAAACTGCTAGCTATGTAGAAATCTCTTTCTGGTCTAGCTAGTCTATCTTGAGCTTCTCCAAATCCATAAGGGCTCTTTAGCTCTCCTTCCTAGAGTACCGTTTTACCTATGTTCTGCCAGCTACTTCTCTGTTGTCCCTGCAAGCCCATAGGGATAGCTGGGGGCAGCCCAGCTGACTTTGCCTCAGGTTATAGGGTAAAGACCATAAGACCTTTCCCAAGCAACTTGCCTTACAATAGGCAAGAACTTTGCATTCTTTAGCATTCTTATCTATGGAGGCTTTCAGAGGCACACCCAAGCTGCATCTCTTCAGGATACACCTAATTGCATGATATCTATTTAAGCTTTTAAATTTAACAATTAGGTTTTCTTTCTATAATAATCAAATATCTTGCAACAGGTAGCTTCCTACTTGTGCTTTTCATCCCTGTATATATATATATATATATATATATATTTTTTTTTTTTTTTTTTTGGTTTTTCGAGACAAGGTTTCTCTGTGTAGCCCTGGCTGTCCTGGACTCACTTTAAAGACCAGGCTGGCCTCAAACTCACAAAGATCCACCTGCCTCTGCCTCCCAAGTGCTGGGATTAAAGGCGTGCGCCACCACCGCCCGGCCCCTGTATATATTTTTGACCCATCTGCATCTCTTCTGCCATGCCTGCTTTTAAACATAAAAATACTCAAATCTCTTCAGCTTCATGTTTCTTAGCATCTTTCTCTTTCATAGTGCAATCATTCTTTAGGACCTCCTTGTAGCCAAATGTAAATACTTCTGTTTTACTAATACAGCCCATTCCTAAAAGTGGAATATGTGTGTCTTTCTTTGATAGAATGTACAGACTATCCCAGTTTATATCTTACAATGTTTGCCATCTTTGTTCTTTCTGGCCATATTCTCTAGACCTAGTTCATTGTATAATATGTATGAAATATCAATAAAATATTTGTTTAGTGGATTATTGCTACCATTGGGAACTTCTGAGAGTAAAGCAATAATAGAAAATTTTAATTTTTTTAATTTAAATTAATTGTTTTCTTTTTGGAGACCTCAATTTGAAAAGTTAGGTAAAAATAATGTCAACTAAAGCTCAAGCTATTAATCATAATTCACATAAACATGTAAATATACTTGAGATTAAGAGGCCCCTTCCCACAGGGCATTTTCATATTAATTGTGAAGTAATTTGTTTGAAGGTTTCTCTTTGGTAAGTGAATGGTCATGTTTGTTTTCTGTCTTTTAGGGTTCAGAATGTTCTGATGTGGCACCTTCCACTTGTGATAAAGAGTCTAATATGCAAGTACAATGAGTACATTATTACTTATATTTCCTTCAAATTACTTGAGTACACTGTTGTATATGGTGTCTTTCTCCCCAGTAGGGAACAAAGAGTGATCACAATTTCCAAGTCAGAATGCTATGTCAACTCATCTGTGGCACCCAAGGCCGGAACTCAGCAGGTTGTTATGTACTGCAAGGAAAAGCTTATTCGAGGGGATTCAGAATTTTCCTTTGAAGAACTGAGAGCCCAGAAATACAATCAGCGGAGGAAGCATGAACAATGGGGTACTTGTGGCCTTTTATATCTTGAGTTGTTTTATGTCATTTAAAATAATTAATAATCACATGGTTGAATGAAAGACGAGAATGTCTTGAGCTCCTTCTATCTGAAGCCTAGAAGTCTGTTAGACACTAGCCTAGCAGCAGTGCTTGTCCACAGGCTTCATTGCTGAACCATACCACAGCTGGCAATTGAAACAACACTACAGTAAACATCCTTACTGGTGTTGCCTTTGCATTAGTGAAATAGATAGTGTTTCAGTATTATCTGTGTGAATTTGAACCTCTGTATATAGTAGTCCTAAATTTGTAGGGCATTTATTTGATCTGTGAAAGGATTTAACTGAAAACTGAGGTTCAGAAGAGATTTTCTAAGTTTGCATCTACTTTCAACAAAACATGCAGAAGTAGTTTTCTGACCAGCATTCCAAGTTATTCATGCTTATGAAATAAATACTTTTTGGTCCTCATAAGGAAATGTACATTCACACTTGGCTTTTACTATAGCAGCATACACTTTAGAGAGAGAAAAAACGAACCTTTGTTTCACTCAGGGTTTTATGCCACTTATTTGGACTAGATCTACTATGTGAGCATTTCGTTCATTTTTAAAACGATTTCATTTATTTAAAGTTATGTGTGAGTATGGGTTTTTGCAAATGAGTGCAGTGCCCTCGGAGGCCAGAAGAGGTGGTTGTGAGCTGTCTGATAAGGATGCTGGGAACTGAACTAAACTTTGCAAACTCTCTTAACTGCTGAGCATCTCTGTAGCCCTATATTCATTACTTTTTATATTTAACCAACAATTCAGAACTGTCAAGGACAGTTAAGGACCCATTTTGAATTGCCTGTGGATAGTTTCCTTCCATGTGCTACAACCTGTAGTCTAACCAAAAAAGTCCTGATTTGTTTGGAATGTACCCATATGTGATATTTATAGGAAATAGAACTATCCAAAGTTTTTCTTGAAACTCTAGCCTTTAGTACACTTTATTCCTAAAGAGGTGGAGCCAGAAGGGTGGCTCAGCAGTTAAGAGCTGGTAATTCTTTTGCAAAGGACCTGAGTTCAGTGCCCAGCCAGCACCCATATCAGGTGACTCAAAACATCCTGTGACACCTAGCTCCAGGGAATCCAACACCTCTAGCCTCTCTAGGCACCCTCACACATGTACACATATGTATATATATACACATAATTTTTTTAAAAAGCCACCAAGTATGACTACCTGAGTTCTGTCCCTAAGACCCATTTGGTAGGTAGGAATAGAGCCAGCTTCTGCAAGTTGTCCTCTGACTTCCACATGAATACACTAGGATTTGTGCCATTTATTTATTTATTTGGTAAAGTGCCTAGAGTTACATTTTTAAAAATCTGAAATGGGGGTGATGTAGGGATGAGGAAATAGCTCAGTCAGTAAAGTTCTTGCTATCACATCACATCAATGAGGATGTGAGTTTACTTCCCAGGAACCACACTAACAAAGAGAAGTGTGACAGCAGACACACTTGTGATCACAGCACTCAGATGGCAGAGGCAGTCTAGACTGCTCAGCTCCAGGTCAGCCCCTAGCCTCCACATGCACGTGAACACAAGCTTATACATATATTAGTAAGATAAAATGAAGACAAATGGAAAGTGATTTACAAAAAATATGCTTGTTTTATAAGAAGTGTTTGGTATTAGACTCTGCCACTGCTGAATATTATTGATCATATGATAATTTTTCAATAACATGACGTGTTTAGTAATACTGGTGGGGACAGGTAAAGATTACAATTAAAAGGTAATATAAATTTTAGTTCTAAAATTAATAAATATGGAAAAGTTTGATTTTTAAAACTATCCATCCTAGCCGGGCGGTGGTGGCGCACACCTTTAATCCCAGCACTTGGGAGGCAGAGGCAGGCGGATCTTTGCGAGTTCGAGGCCAGCCTGGTCTACAAAGCGAGTCTAGGACAGCCAGAGCTGTTAAACAGAGAAACTCTGTCTCGAAAAACCAAAAAAAAAAAAAACAAACTATCCATCCTAAATTGTGTCCTTTTGTTTATTTTTGCACACAATACTCTGATGAAATTTTGATTGCAAGTCATGTTTCTTTAATGTTTCTTAAAGTTAGTGAAGACAGACACTATATGAAAAGGAAAGAAGCAAATGCTTTTGAAGAGCAACTGTTAAAACAGAAAATGGATGAACTTCACAAGAAATTGCATCAAGTGGTGGAGTTGTCTCACAAGGACCAGCCTGTTCCCCAGAACAGGCCTGACGTATGTCCATGTTGTTCACTGCTGTAGCTTATCCCCAATATTGCTCTCTGCTCTGTTTCTATAGTTATTTTAATTTAGGTAGGAATCTTACTGAGTTACTAATTTGATACACAAAGATGTGTAAAATTTGGAATGAGCAAAGAAATATAGAAACTGGGTGGAAATGATTAGCTCAAGCAATTATTTGCAGATGTCCAAGGAACAAGAGACCCTGAGATCTGTGATACTTCCTAATGGGGTACCTGGTCTGTATCATGACTGTTCTTTCTCTTTCCTAATTTTCTAGGTAAGGAAATAGTATGAATCATTTAAGTTATTGTTTTGGGGGTGGTTTTGGCTTTTTTTTTTTTTTTTTGGAGACAGGTTCTTAATATGCAGCCCTGGCTGACCTGGAACTTGCTATGTAAACCAGATGGGCCTTCTACTGACAGAGATGCCTATATGCTTCTGCCTCTGAATAAATAAAAGCATATGCCACCACGTAGCTTAAATCACAGTCTTACAATTTATAAGAATGCTCCACAAAATAAGGAATTAGCCTTTCCATCTTTTATTACATTCTATTTATATATAAATAGAAAAGCAAATATTTTAAGAGTTTGTTTATTCTTCCTATTATAGACCATGCCTTTGTGGACATTAATATAAATGTATCCTATGTGTTAAATAAAAAATGGGTACTAAGAATATTTGAGTAAAGCACTGTGGAGAATATTTGGTAACATTCATTTTAACCTTTTCCCAAAATTAAGTAAAAAATAGGATATGTTTTGTTTGTTTTGTGATTTACTTGTCCTTTTTTATAACTTAACATAGGTTTCATTATTCTATCATCATACTTTGTTTTTTGTTGATTCTCCTTTCCTGTTCTCTGGCCCTCCCCTTAAAACATATCCTTTTATTCCTAGTAGTCTCCTTACCACTTTGATCTCACATGTATAACTCAGAAGACTTTTTGGTTTTGTTTTATTAGACACCATTTCACATTGTGGCCTAAGCTGTCCTGGAACTTGCTAGGTAGTCCAACTAGCTCAGTCTCAGCTATGAGCTGCTTTTTGAAATACTGATCTTATAGAAGCCAGTTTGTTTTTTAGTGGCTAAAAGTATAAGATTCTGGACTGGAGAGATAGCTCAGCCAGTAAAAATATTTGCTGTGCAAGTCTGATGACCTGAGTTTGTTCCCAGCAACCCATGTGAAAAAGCTAGATATGGTAGCATACATCTGTAATCCCAGCCCTCATACAGTGAGATGAGAGAGAGACATGGGAATTGCCTGGAAACTTGTGAGCCGACTGGACTGGAACATGTGGTACAAAGAATTGAGAGCTTGGCCCAACAAAGTAAGAGGGAACCAGCTCCTAAAAGTTGTCTCCTGGTTTACACATGTGTGCAACCACACTCACACAAATAATTATTTTTAATATAAGCTTTTGATGTGTCTGTGTTTAAGAGGCTACAAGAAGCTATCATAAAGGCTAGTCTTTTTTGTTCTTCTTGCTATGCTTTGAAGAGCTCTAATTGACTCATTAGTAATATTCAAGACTTCCTAGTTTTGTTTTTGTTTGTATCTCTTTTTTTGTTTGTTTTTTGCATGAAAGGTTAATTTAGTATGTATGGGACCAAATGCATGCTACCAGCAGGAACTGAGGATTCCAAGTCTTCCATCCATCAATCAGCAGACCTTAGAGAACTCAGGAGAGAAACCACAGGAAGTACCTTCTGTTCCTTTTATGGTAAATGCTGTTAGCAACGTTTCAATGTTCCCAGCTGCCAGCCAGCCTACTCTTCCTATTCCTCTAAGTGGCCAGTCAGTGACAGATTCCAGGTAAGCTAAATGTTGTCCTAGAGGTGATAGATAATGATGTGAATGGCATGTATAATTTCTTTTCATGGTCTGCAGTACCATGTTGTGTAAAAGGTGAATGAATGGTTCTTGTTTTTTAAAATTTTGTGAGTATGTTGAAAAGATCCTCAAAATATTGGCCCCAAAACTTTCAGATTTAATTCTGTGCTTTTTTTCTTTCTTTCTTTTTTTTTTTTTTTTTTTTTTAAATGTCAGTGCTCTGTCTGCATGTACACCTGCAGACCAGAAGATGGCATCAGGTCTCGTTATAGATGATCATGAGCCACCATGTGGTTGCTGGGAATTGAACTCAGGACCTGTGAAAGAGCAGCCAATGCTCTTCACCCCTGAGCCAATTCCATGCTTCTTTTACAGTACTTATTATCTACATTATACGTTTTTATTGAATTATAAGCTTTCAGGAGTCTCTCTGTACCTTCAGAATATGGAACTGTAAACTGCAAACTGAAGGCACCTTTGCTTACTGGCTTTGACTGATACCTGTAGGCATTTAGTATCAGTCATTAAGTAATAAAAAGTTACTTGACAAGTATTTTCATGTTCCTTCTGTCTTCCTTCAGAAGCTATTTGGGATTAGTGACAATGATTCTTTGTGCCAAGATCTCTCTCTACGCTATTCCCCAATTTTGAAGGATTTTTCTAGGCTTCAAAGATAATAATACCATATTTCGTTTTTTGTTTTTCAAGACAAGATTTCTCTGTGTAATAGAGCTCTGGCTTTCCTGGAACTTGCTTTGTAGACGAGGCTGGCCTCAAACTCTCAGAGATCCACCTATCCCTGCCTCCCAAGTGCTGGGATTAAAGGTGTTCACGACCATGTCCGGCCTTTTCTTTCTCCCACCCATCTCACTCCTCTGATGTGCAGTGTCCCTATAATCAGCCCCTCTCAGTTCAATAGTCATATGAGGGCTACGAGCTTCCTCTTGCACTGGGGGCCTACACCCCTAGGGCAAATTGTCTCATTAATAGGTAACAAAGTCTATGTTCCTGATCCTTTTGGTGTGTTTGTTGTAGGATAGTTATCCTGTACTGTATGGCTAAAATCCAGTTATAATTGAGTAGATGCCATGAGCATCTTTCTCATTGTTTTACATTTTTGTCTTTGGTTATTCATCTCTTAATTCATGATTTGATAGGAATATGTAAAACTACAAGTAACTTGCACTTCTTTGTTTAACATTTTAATAAGGTTCCTTAAGAGACTTCTAGCAGTATTAAACAGATGAGGTTGACTGCCCCAATGTGTTTAAAAGCAAGCTGTTATATAAATGGTTTGCTTCCTTTCCCTTTTGCCCTTTTTGCTGTTATTTTAAAATCTGGACACCACTAGTGGTTTCAGGTTCATCACAAAAAAGGTACTCATTTCACCTAATACACTTCCTGAAACTAAATCTTAGGCCTTTAACCTGTACCATAAATGAAGCATGCTTAAATTTGGGAAGCCGTTATTCTGTCTTGCTACATGGAGGGGTAGTTGTTATTGTGCTAAAATTCAGATCCAGTGGGTCACACAAAAACATTCAGTGATTATCTTTATTTGAAAGAATAGGTATTCTTTTTTTTTTTAAGATTTATCTATTTTATGTATATGAGTGTTTTGTTTTCATGCGCACCAGAAGAATCAGATTCCAGATTCCATTACAGATGGTTGTGACCCACCTTGTGAGTGGTGCCAGTTGAGCTCAGGACCTCTGGAAGTGCAGCCAGTGCTCTTAACTGCTAAGCCATCTCTCCTAGAAGAAAATTAGTGTTTTGGTTTTTTTTTTTCAACATTTAGGAAATTAGTATTCTTAAAGACAATAAATATTTCATTTACTAACACCATGGCCCTAAGCAATTTTATCCCCACCCTAACACACTTAGCATTGTTGGCAATTTTTTATTGTTTCTTGAGAGTTAGTTAAAACTTATAATATGTAAAGTGCTTTTATTCTTCAGTGTGTCTCAAGAGTTTTCTCTTCTAGATGTGTGAGTCAAAGTATTCATGAATTCTTGCCACAGACTGGACCAGAAACAAAAGAAGGTAGTGTTTCATTTTAATTACTTTGGCCAACTTGTTTGGGTAGACTCTCTTTGATTTTTCAGTGTCTATATTGTGACTGTGTTGTAGAAAGACTTTCCTCTTCAGAGAATAAGAATGATTTTATAAAGCCTCAGACTATTTTAGACAAAAATAGAAATTCACTTACTAGTCATATCTTGCTAGTTCAGAGTCCTTTGGTATTTTTCTGTTAGGCTTCTCAGTGTATTAATCTGAAAGTCATAGTTAATGTGTTAGGTGGGAAAGCTGATCCAAAGTTTGTTAGTATTATATTCTGTTTGGTAACACAGTGGGGGCATTTGCATAGAAGATAATTTTGTCCATTGAATAATAAAGACACAGTTTGGCCATTCAATTCTTTTCTTATGTGACTGACACTTTTTTCACTAACAGTAGGAACAGGGCTGTTTGAAATAAACTTATTGCATCAAGATATGGTTTATGCTTGCTAGACACAAAGCAAAGTAGTTAGAGGGGTAGTTGTGAAGAAAAAGGTGAAAATTCCCACAGGAAAAGAGATATTAATATTAGGATGGAGAGGTAGGTTTCAAAGAGGGTGACTAGGAAGGACTGATGAGGAAGATTTAGGTAAAAGGGAGAAGGGAACTACCCATGTAGCAAATTCAGTGTATCTGTTTCAGGCAGAATGAATGACAAGCGTGAATCTTTTAGACAGCAACGTTCCTGTTACGTTCCAAGCACCAAAGATATCAGTGTTTCCAAATGATCAGTGAGAGGAGAGGGAGAAAGAGAAGTAAGATCTAAGCAAAACCCTAGCTAAGTAAAATGAGAAGCATCCTTAAGATTCACAACATAGATTTACAATATAACCATAGGCAGGAAGTACTTGGTATATTATGAGCTAAGGATGCTATTAATGACAAAACTCCTAACTTGATGTGCCTTTATTTCTTTTTCTATGAAAGGGTAATTAATTCTTGACTTTACTTTATGGTGTTATTGCAAAGATAAACATGAATGTATGAAAGCCCAGTCAATGATAATGAAAATGGTGATGATTATTGACATGGGTAAACTTTTAATTGTAATTATTGCAATCATGTGCCTTCTAATATGTCTTGATTGGCATACTAATAGTACATTTTATCCCACTCCTTTGCTAGTGTGTGAAACAAATAAGGTTGCCAGCATTAATTCTTTTCACACAACTCCAAACACATCATTGGGAATGGTTCAAGCAACACCATCCAAAGTGCAGCCATCACCAACTGTGCACACCAAGGAAGCATTAGGTAAAGTGTTTTGTTTGTATGCACAATGCCTCTAGTAAATTAATAAAAACTGATTTGGAGCCTGTTGACAAATATTTTTTTCTATTCTTTAAGGTTTCATCATGAATATGTTTCAGGCTCCAACACTTCCTGATATTTCTGATGATAAAAGTGAATGGCCATCGCTAGACCAAAATGAAGATGCATTTGAAGCCCAATTTCAAAGTAATGATTTATTTAAAAGCTACTAAGTACACGGTATCATAGGAAGGTGCCATAGGCATTATCAAGAAGCAGATATGAACCTGCCTTTGAATAGGGTGCCATATAAGAACAGGGAATGAGTAAATTACAGATATGACAGTTTGAAAAGGTTGCAGTGTGTGTGATATTGGTTTGGGTTTTTTGTCAATACTGAGTGCAAAAAGACAAAAGCATTGTGGGTAGAAATAGTCAGGAAAGTAAGTTCTCATGGTGAGACTTAAACACCTCCTGGGAAAGAAGTCTAGATGGAGTTTGGAGATCAGCAGTGCTAGAAACCAAAGATCATAACAAAGATAAGTAGAATCTAGTTAGAATTGGGAAGGCTAGAAACTAAAACTCAGAGGTTAATTTTTTTCTTAGAAGACATGAACAACAAAACCCTAGAACTTTTGTTTTGTGCACTTCTGTTGAGTGTGCTCTGTAGCAGCATTAGACACTGCTCTGTGTGTGACAGGATCTCCTCTGGGCCCTGAGTGCAAAGTGGCTTATGTCATTACCTAGGAACTAGTATTTTTTAAAGATTTCAGTACTTTTTTTTTTTTTACATGTAGCTGAAGTTTAGCCTAAAGGATGATGCTTTTTCACAAGACAATACTGAGATGTTATTTTTATTTTCTTGCAGAAAATGCAGTATCTTCAGGGGTTTGGGGAGTTAATAAGATTATGTCTTTGTCGTCTGCTTTTTCTATTTTTGAAGATGGAAACAAAGAAAATTATGGGTAATGAAACATCTATTTTAAGTAAACCTGAGGGAATACATGTCATCAAATGCCATAAGATGCTGAAAGTTGTGAGGCAATAAGTAGGTAGGGTGGACTGCTCAGCAGATGGTCTGGGTTGGAGTTCCAGCAATGCCACCAATGAGCCTTTAACCACACAAGAAGCAAATGTGGTCTGCGTTAGTTAAAGACAGCAGAACTCCCTTAGCAGAAACACAGCTGAAAAAGAAATGCAGTCTAGTTATAAGTTGTCAGAGAACAGATGGATTCTCTGGATTTGAAATGATATTAGATAGGGGTAACTCTTCCAGGACATCCATAAAGTGCAGGGCCAGTAAAGCAGAACAGAAAGTGGCTAATGTTGAGTAATAACTGAAGAGAAAATGTCTGAAGGTAGAAGAACAACACATTAGCGAGACGTCAGAGCATAGAATGAGGTATTTTCAGGAATCTTCACTGTTAGTTAAAACAAATGAAACTGTGAGTTACAGGTATCTTGGCTTGGAGGAACTTCATGCTGAGGTAGAATGGAGGAGACAGGATGACCAGCTTGCAGAAGGGATATCTGTATCTAGAACAGGCACTAGAAATAAGACGTAAAATGTTAGCTGATACCTAGGATGTCTTACTGGTCAAGGCCCTTGTTTTCATTTGCTTCTAAAATTTGGAACCCATTGTAATAAAAGCACCTTATTTGTATAATTAATTCAATTTGGACCCAGTTTTGCAATAGTTGGTGTGAAAGCAGTCTCTGTAAAACCATTAAGTAAGATAAGTGACAAGTTTTTCGAACACATTTAAGCTTATGGATTTTATCTGTATGTTTTATAATGTGTAATTCCACAAATCTTTCTTCAGCTTACCGCAGCCTAAAAATAAGCCCACAGGAGCCAGGACCTTTGGAGAACGCTCTGTCACCAAATTTTCTTCAAGATCAAGTGTAAGTAAATCCCTGTTCATCAATGAAATAATTCTTATAATCTGCTCTTCATTTGACCAAATGATTATGCCCATCAAATTGCACAAGGTGTATACAACTGGAAAACCCAATGTTGCATGAAAAATATGTTCATCAACAAAACTGAATTCTGTAAGAAGAGAAAAAGAAAAAACAATGTGACTCTTGCCCCTCAAGAGCCATCCTTTAGCTAGGAGGTGCCACCCAGGGGTATATATATATATATATATATATATATATATATATATATATATATATATATATACACATAAGAATTGATACCAGCCGGGCAGTGGTGGCGCACGCCTTTAATCCCAGCACTTGGGAGGCAGAGGCAGGCGGATCTTTGCGAGTTCGAGGCCAGCCTGGTCTACAAAGTGAGTCCAGGACAGCCAGGGCTACACAGAGAAACCCTGTCTCGAAAAACCAAAAAAAAAAAAAAAAGAATTGATACCTACAGTGGAATATTGGTGAGAACCCCAGAAAACTGAATTAATGAAAATGAATCATCAATAGCACACCACAGCAGATAAGGTTCTCCTTTTCTTTGGCTCACAGCATTCTTGTATGTTAGCAACTATTGCACCTGCACTTTCATTGTGACCCAGAGTATTCCCCATGTGTATGCTTATAATTTCCTGAAACAGTGGGCTAGAGTTTAGCTTCAGTGCCACCACTTCAAAACTTCATCGTGTTGAACTATTCTGCTACATGCTTTAACAAGCGAACAACAAAAAGTTATATTTTCTATATATCCTGGTGCTGAGCAGACACTGGTACATTTATAGCCATCCAGTTTTCCTTCAATGCCAAAAAGATGGTGGAATTAATAAGAATACATGATGAATAGAATGTACATGTGCATTTTAAGAAATGAAGGGATTTATCAAGTTTAATTCTGATTAAACTTTAGTTTTCTTTCCCCACAGATTCTAAAACTTAGCCTATAATTATGTACTTAAATGTCTGATTCTATAGACTATGTCAGAGAAAATAGAAGATGAGCCTGGAGTATCCTATGCCAGAAATTAAGGATGTGATTATTTTGGTTTTGTGTTTTTGTAAAGTAGGGTGGGGGGTCCCAGGATCCAACTTGATCAAACCTGGGACAATTTGAAAGAGAAAATAAGTAATGTAATATTAGAGTATAACCCAAGAAATAAAACGAATATCCATATTCATAAAATAAGGAAGAGAGGACAAATCTCCCTCACAGAAGCATTCCAAGGAATGTAGAAGGTCACCATTAGAACACTAAGATAGTAATTGCTATAGGCAGGTCCATGGATGACTACAAATATCATTGAGAAGAAACAATGTCTGCATAGCTCCCTAGCATCTTACTAAAACTATCAATTGCCAGACTGGTTTAACATACCCAAGAGGGTCAGTGAGATGGCTCAGCAGGTAAAGGCATTTGCCACCAAGCCTGAAGACATGAGTTTGATTCCCTGGGACCCCCCTCCCCCCTCACACATGGTAGAAAAAAGAATTGACTCCCACAGTTGTCCTCTGACCTTCACATGTGAGCCTTGGTACATGTGTGTACCAAGTACACACACTCACAAATACATAAATGCAGTATTTTTCCACTGATTCTTTGAAGCCCTCTGAAAGGTGGAGTTTACCTCCCTTTCAGTATGGACTGGACATGGTGATTTGCATCAGAAAAAGACAGTGGAGAGGAAAAAGAATTCAGTAAAAAAACCTCAGAGATACCTGACCAAGTGTTTGAGGTAACTTCACAACTAATTAGTTGTGTTTGTTGCCCATATCCCCAAAGTTTAATGAGATAGTCCCTGATAGTCTTCTCTGAAATCTATAACCCCAGTATAAAAGCCTAAACAGAGGCACAGTCACAGATCCTGACCTCTATTCAAAAGTTCAGGGGAAGCAAGGGTAGGAAGATTCCACAGATGGCTGTAGTAAGAAGCAGCTGAGGAGACAGGATCGCCATGTGCAATGTGGTGACCATGTTGAACATTGGGGAGAAATAGAAAAGCCAAATAAGGACTCCAGTTAATAGTATCGTTTCTTGTTTTGGTTTTGTTTTGTTTTTAACAGTAAACCACATTTTGAACAAGATTACCATTAAGGTAAACTTACTGAAGGAGAACAACTCTACTATCTTTGTAACTCTCTTTTCAAGTTTAATGAATAATGTACAAGATAAAAATATGTCCAATTATTATGCACCTCCATTAGAGTATGTTAAAAACAAGAGGCTTATATCTATTTTTCTTAACTCTTTTATATAAAATATATATATATATATTTATATATCTTAAAATGTTGAGAGTTTTGTTTTGTTAGGAGCTGGCTGGGTTGCTCAGGATGATTTTAACACCTCAGCTCAAGTGATCCTCTACCCCCTCACCCTTCTGAGTAGAGTTTGTACTACAGGGCTATGTTAACTGCTGGACTTAAAGTGTTGATGTGTTACATGTCATCAACAAAGCAGGCAAATTGTTTTTTTTCAGTTTATCTTCTGTTGTAGGAAGTGCCTCACACTGATGAGTTTATGGATGATTCGACAGTATGCGGCATTCGCTACAATAAAACCTTAGCTCCCAGTCCTAAAAGTATAGGAGACTTTACGTCTGCTGCCCAGCTTTCTTCTACACCATTCCACAAATTTCCAGCAGATTCAGTGGAGATTCCAGAAGATAAAGGTGTGTGTTCCAACTATTTTAGTATCTTCTGCAAAAATGTACTGTTCAGTATTACAGTTTCTTCTTGAAAATTCTAAAGAGGAAGTTTGAAAATTGTAAAGAAGCTTAAAAATCCACTTACATATGTGTGCATTTTGTTGTTAGTGCTGTTTTTTGGTTTTTGACATTCTGTCTTCATAGTCTATATTTTTAAATTTTAACAAATAGGGAGTGAAAAAACCTGTAGAATTATTTAAAGATGTATAGCTAATATGTTGTATTGTGAAAGCAAGGAAAGGGAAAAGACTAAATTATTTAAATATTAGAAACAATGAACTTATATTTCCAAATCTAATGAGTAATGAGTAACCAATTTTTGCTAATGATAGATCTATCTTCAGTTTTATTACTTTAGATATATGGACAAGTATACTATACAGAGAAAAATGACATTTTAACATTTTTACCTGACTTCAAGAGAGGCATCATAACACTCCTTTTAGTCCTCATTTCAACTTAATGCCTAATGTACCCTTTATATAAAAGATACAGATGTGTGACTGACTAGTCAGATAGCTCAGCACTGAAGACCACTGGCTGCTCAGACATGTAGGGTTTGGTTCCCTGCGTCCACATGGCAGCTGTCAATAGTTGGTAAGTCCAGTTCCAGGGAATGTGATAGCCTTTTTGGGCTCTGCAGGGACTGTATGCTGGGGTGCACAGACATAATGTACAAGTAAAATATCCATACGCATAAAATAATTTTTAAAATGTGTAAAAGATCTACGTTTGAGTTCAACTCAAATGCTTCTGCATTGAACACACATATTAGGTACAAATTTCTAATCTAAAAGTTATAAACTATGAAATCTGTCAGTTTATTAGCTAAATTACATTACTGCCAGGACTTTTTAAACAGAGTAACTGTTTACTAAAACAATAATGAAGGTCAGGAGATGCCTCAGCAGGTAAAAGTGCTTGCTGCCAAGCCTGATGACCTGAGCTGACTCCTAGACCTGCATGGTAAAATGAGAGACCTGACTCCTGCAAGTTGTCCCATGACTGTCACACATGCACTGGCATGCACTCACTTGAGCGCACATATAAATAAACATAATTTAAAAAAAATGTAAAATCAGTAATCAACTGCTGAGGAATTTTACTCCACCAAATGGAAGATATTCTAATAGGATTATCTTAGAGTACTAATGCAATGTTTTTTTTCTAAGTCTTAGAAGCGGTTCTGTAAATAGAAGCTAATGCTCTAGTACTAATAAGTATTTCGTACTTGTTTATAAGCAACCATAAATTTAATCTATAATTCTGTATTATCTACAGTCAATAAAGGCAGATTTGTTTTATTTTTAAGTTAGAAGGAACAATGATTTAAGTGCTGACAGTATCTGAATCCATTTGCCTAAATGCTGACTGGCCAGTTTGTTAAAAAGACACACAAATCTCTATATAAATCCCTCCAGAAGGGTTACAGTTTTTTATTCTCCCTCTGTGTCCTCATCAGATTCTCCTGAAACTAGGTATGCCCTGCCCCGTGTCGTTGGCTTCTTCTAGTCTGCTCATCTGCCTGTATTGGGCCTGCTGTTTATTCTTTGAAACCCTAAGTAATTTTTTCCCCAGTGTAGCACTTTTTACTATGAGACACTATTTGAAATTTTAATGAAAGTTGTTATGAAAACGAATTCCAGCATTGGTAACTACATTAAATGGTGTTTGTATCTACATGTATATGTAATATGTCTGTCTATAATTTTTTTATATTTCAGAAAATGTGATAGCCACACAGTGTACACATGCGGCTATGGATTCTTGTAAAGAAAACATTGTGGACCTCTCAAAAGACAGAAAGCTTGGGTATTGTATTTGTCATTCTCCTCTTCCATTGTAGCTTTGTTCTTTAAGATATAGTTAGTAGTAATGTACCTTATCCCAACCTGCCAAGGCTAACAAGGTAGAAGGTACTGTTTATGAATGTAAACACAGTGTTATATCAGGGCAGTTAGAGAAGCAACTTTGGTAACAGATCCCTGAGCTAACATTTTCTGAAATTCATTTCAGGGTTCAAACTGTAAATCCTCTTATAATATCAAGACTTTGACATGTCAACTATTGCAAAACTGAGAAAACATAATTTGTGCTTTTCATCCCCATTTAATTGAGAAAACCAGAACCCTTTAAGAGAAGATAGAATGTTTAAACATCTTTAGGTACTGGTACAAAGTAAAGCTCCATTGTATTTGATTGTGCTAATGTATGTAACAGATTTTTAAAAAGCTGTTGCCATCCTTTGAATGTTTATTGTAACCCAGGCACACTGTTTATGCTTTCTATGTCTTGTGTCCTCTTAATCCTTGCAATAACTTGCATTGTAACAATTCTGTTAAATCCTTCTTGTAAATGAGGAAATCAGGTCTGGGGACAAATTGCTGATCTAAAGTTCTACAGCTTCTAATTTGTGGAATTGGTGATAAAAAGGATTTGAATTCCATGACACCATACACCACACACACAAAAAGACAAATGAGAGCTGAAGTAATAAGGTAGAACATGACATTATTTGACCTGAACCAGGAAAATGTTTGTTGACTCACAATTTTTCATTAATCTGTAAGCCTATAAATGACTGCAAAATCATCTGAGTATTAATCTAGATTTTACAAATTTAGCACATAGGTGAAATCACAAATATAAAATACATGAATGAGAATCCTCTTGTGTGTGTGTGTGTGTGTGTCAGGTGAGATATTTGTATCAGAATGTTAAATTATGATGTTTCAGTTTGTCTTAATGTTATAAAAAGCCATTTTTAAGCTGGGTGTGGTGGAGCACACTTTAATCCCAGCACTTGGGAAGCAGAGGCAGACATATCTCAGTGAGTTCCAAGCCAGTCTGTTTTACAAAGCGAGTCCAGGACAGCCAAGAAAAAAAAAAAGCCATTTTTAGAATGAAAAATACTTAGTCTAGATTACAGTAGTGCTATTTAGATGTAGCTTTGGGGTGTAAACTCATTCCTTCCTCAATTCCTGTTAAATACCAAATATTGTTACCTTACCTGTTTACCTAAGGCATTAAATGACTTTGATTTTATTTCTATTCATATTCATACCTTAGTAGCTGTGTATTTATTTACACAAATGAACATTATTATTTGATCAGCTCAACTGTTGAGATAATTTTGAAATGCTCTTCTTAAAATGAAAGGAAACTATTTTATTTTGATCAAATCCAGTATGCTTCTAATCACATGAAGTTTATGTTTTCTCTTTTTTTCACACATCCAGTCTAATTTACGAGAAAGTTTCAGCAAGCCAACCTGCCACAGATGGTGTACTCACTCAAGAAGCAGTGTTTGGCCTTGAGGCTTATAAATGCACAAGCACTAACCATATGACCATGGAGGACCAACCAGATGCCAGCACTGGGCTCCAAGTTGAAAGGATGCAGAATGTCAATGCTCCAAGTATGCACACATGCTCAGTCTTAGTTTTGCCATAAGAAAGATAGCATGGAGAAGTGGGTACTTAATAATTTATTTAGTTATTTTATGTGTATTGGTGTTTTATGTGCATGTATACCTGTATTGGATCCCTTGGAACTGGAGTTAGAGACATTGTGAGCTACCATGTGGGTGCTGAGAAATGAACCTGGGTCCTCCAAAAGAGCACTTAACTGCTAAGTTGTCTCTCCGGCCCCTAGAGTGGGGACTTAAATACACAGAGTAAAAAATAAACTTGGACAAAATAGAAAATAAACTTACAATTTTGTAATTGCATCACAAAATAATTTACTACTAACAGATTTGAGGTTAGTCAAACCTGATACAAAACAAGCTCTAAACAGAGAAAAACTTTGATCCAGGAGTGGAGGAGCACATCTTTAATCCCATCAGTTGGAAACCACATGTCTTTGATCCCAAAATTTAGAATGCAGAGTCAGGCACATAGGATTTGGAAAGATTTAAGTTTAAAAATCCATTTTAATCTTGAAAGACACCAAGATCACTACTATTAAAAAAAGGAATTAGGACCTGGAGAGATGGTACACTAGTTAAGAGAACTACTGACTGTTCTTCCAGAGGACCCAGATTTGGTTTTCAGCACCTACATGGTGGCTCACAACCATCTATAATTCCAGTTTTAGGGAATTTGAAACGCTCTTGTGATCTCTCTGAGCACCAGGCATACACATAAAACAAACAAATCTTTAATTAAAAAAAAAAAATAACTTTTAAAGAGTTCACAAAGTTGAGAGTTTACCATGTGTCAAACATATAGTCTCATATTACCCTCACCCCTGTAGGTAACAACAATCAATCAGTCAAGACTGACTATTAAGAGATATCTTCTTGTGTCCCTTGTTATACAGGAAGTCTTACATAGTGATTGAGAATGCAGACTCCAGATAGACTAAGTTCTAAGGCTAAGTTCTAATTCCCAGCTCCCCAACCAAGTTTATGGTGCTTTTTAAAAAGTGGAGGTCAGTTGGAGAGATGGTTCATCAGTTGAGAGCAGTGGCTACTCTTCTAGAGGACCTGGGTTCAATCCCCCGCACCTACATGGTCTCTCACAACTGTCTGTGGTCCCAGTTCCAGAGGATCTGATGCACATACATACATGCAAAACAACTGATACACATGAAAAAATAAAATAAATAAATCTTTAAGTGAAAGTGATACTAGTACCTATCTTCGCTGCTTACTGTAAGAACTAAGTGAGTTAGTAAATCTCAGAACTATGGTCTGCATATACTAAGTAGCAACCATGTTGGAGAACAGCCTTTTCAAACCACCGTTGATGGAATGTTTTATAACACTAAATTGGAGAGAAGACTTTGTCTTCCCTTTAGGAATTATTTCCCTTTTGTATACATAGTATTCTCATTCATGCAAATTGTATTTTAGTGTATTCTGTGTATATTAGTGGGGAAAACAATGAAAGAGTATTCAGTGTTTCAAAGAACACACTAGAAGCAACTAATGCCAAAGTGTACCTTCAAGGTATACAGCTATATTTTTTAAAGGCACAAATCCTGCAGCTCCAGATGAGTCAGGAAGCAGCTAGTTGATTCCTTTTGTCATAACTGGATAGTCACCTAAATTTATAGACCTAAAGTAGCAGTAGTGGCAGAACTACCAATTCTAGCTTCTTTTCTTACTGAATCAGTGCTCTACATGGGCTAAGATTTTGAAAGCTTATTTAACGAATGTCTATACTTATTTAAAATTTCTATTAAAATATGTGAATGCTGAATTTGTTTCTTTTTTTTATTTTTCCTACTTAAGACTTTATTATTGAGAACCCATGGGATGATGAATTGATTTTCAGACTTCTATCTGGGCTTTCGAAACCAGTGAGTTCCTATTCAAATACTTTTGAATGGCAGTGTAAACTTCCAGTCATCAAGCCCAAGACAGAATTCCAGTTGGGTAAGAATTATGTGGGTAATTGAATTTTGAATTCTTACCCGTAAGAAACTGATAGTATCTCTGAGATTTGCCTACTCTTTCCAACTTCAAAAAAAGAGTTAATATTGACAGTATTGAGAAACTTTGTTAAGCTATGATAGTAAATTGTGGTTGCTGTTGGGACTTTAATTTGGCAATATATCAAAGTTTTAAAAATACATGTACTCTGAGGTAGAGAAATGGCGCACAGGTTAAGAGACCTTTCAGGAGACTAGAATTTGTGTTCCAACACTAATGTTGGGCAGCCCACAACCCCCTAAATCAAAAACTTCTAAAATACAAAATTGACCTAACCATTCTAAATATTACAAATATTAATACAGTTATGCTTTGGGGTTTTTTCTACTGTAAAATATGTGCATTTTCCAAAAAGCTTTACAGATTTCTACAGTTCTTCCTGATGCCTCAACAGTTGTACAGAGCAGGCACAACAGGTGATGGAAGGGCTAGGGCCCAGGCCCACACATCTAAGTATACTGAGCCGACAGAGCTGCTCTCACCCCTCTGTTAGAGGGCGTTTGTTAATGAGGCTCTTTCATTTAAGTCTGGGAAAACCTCCCTAGATTATACCCATTTTAATTTATTAAAGTAGTTCAAGCACCAGAAATTCTTCATTTTGATAGCCCTTACGGCTTTTTGTCATTTTGATATGATATGTCTTATCTTCCAAGGTACTTTGCTGATCTATGTGAATCACCTTCTTGGAGAAGGGGCCTTTGCCCAAGTCTATGAAGCTATTCATGGAGATGTCAAAGAAACTAAAAGTAAACAGAAATGTATTTTGAAGGTAAATGATTGTATAATGTAGATGTGAATTTTAGAAATTGTTAGCCTCTGTTGCCAACTCCCCTTTAAATACTGTTGTCAATGAGACCTTAGTCAATAGTTCAACACAACTATCTTGTGAGGACTCAGAATTGTCTCTTACCACTGAGATTTTCCTGCAGGCCCATACTGCTGACCAGTGCTTAGCTTGTCCTCACTTTTTGTCCACATCCATTACTGGGAGGAGCTGCTTTTTTGCTGTACTTTTTCAGAATATGAGTAAGGATATGCACACCACATACCTGATTTGATTTGCAGGTTCAGAGACCTGCCAACTCCTGGGAATTCTACATTGGAGCACAGCTGATGGAAAGACTAAAGCCAGCGGTACATCACATGTTTATCAAGTTTTATTCTGCTCACATATTCCAGAATGGCAGTATATTAGTAGGGGAACTCCACAGCTATGGGACGTTACTAGTAAGTGTCTACTTTTCATGACATGAACATGAAATGTATATGCATTTCTAGTTTTTACCTGCACTGTTTTTCATAATTGGAACTTTTGTGGGACTAGAGAGGAGGTGTGAAAAGCCCTTGACTTGAAATTTCATTAATCTTCCACAACCAACTTAGGATACTATTTGCCTTATTTCTAGAATGCCATTAACCTCTATAAAAATATCCCTGAAAAAGTGATGCCCCAGGCTCTTGTCATCACTTTCGCTATCAGAATGCTTTCCATGGTTGAACAAGTCCACAGCTGCGAAATCATTCATGGAGACATTAAGCCAGATAACTTCATCCTAGGACACAGGTAAGGGTGACGCTTTAATTGAGGTCTTCCTAACGTTTCACTTTGTCTTCCCTATAGAAATTGTTATCTTTTGTTTGTTAGGTATCCTTTTGTAATTTGTGCTCATGGATCCTTGTTTGTATTTAATATAGATTTTTGGAGCAAGATGATGAAGATTTAGCTACTGGCTTGGCACTGATTGACCTGGGTCAGAGTATAGATATGAAACTTTTCCCTAAAGGAACTGCATTTACAGGAAAGTGTGAAACATCTGGTTTTCAGTGTCCTGAGATGCTCAGTAACAAGCCATGGAACTACCAGGTATGGAATGAAAGCAAGGAGTTTGGAACCATTTTCTTTATTACACTTACCAGACTTTCAGAATGAATTTAGAGACTCAAGTAGTTTGAGCTGGTCTCCTGGGTACTGAAGAAGAGGCAGACTATAGGGCTAAAGAGGAAGAAGAAATTCTACTTCTGTAGATTCTCCTTTCTTAGTATAGATTCTATCAATAGCTGGAAAACATCCATTCTGCAAAAAGTTTTAGAATTTTCAACAAAGTAGAATATTAGCTGGCAAGTAAAGAAGATAGTTCTAATTAGGATAAATGTAAATGCTTGAGCCTGAGTTACAAAAAAACAACAAAAAACAGCTGCCTAGTTTCCAGATAAGAGCTGTGGCTTACAGAATCCCATAATAAAGGGAGTACACATGAGGGCCTTATATTTAGTTGGTTACTACCAGTAAGTCTTCAGGTAGATGAATGCTGATCTGGGCATGGAGTGTAGATAGTTTTGCTCTCCTACAGATTTGGACCATGCTAGAATGTTCTTTTCTATTATGAACACATCACACAGAGACACTGGTGTGCAGTTATACAATAACTACCAGAGTTCCATGGGATAGGATTTGAAGAACTGCCAAGCTGTAAGATTGTTTGCAGCAAGTGATAAAATGGGGGACTTGAGGACATTATTTAAAGGAAGATAGAACTTCCCAAAGGGTTACCTTAGAGGCAATAGTGTTTTGTGTTCATAGAAGCCTACTGAGAACTTGGACAGGCATTAAGTGAAACAAATCATTGGCTCTCAGAATTTTGTAAATGTAAAACCCTGTGGTTATTTAGCTTCTAAGTTAGAGACGTATTTTAATATCCTCACAGGTAAATTACTGTTTATGATGCATATATCTGTTTTCTTCATAGGTTGATTACTATGGAGTTGCTGCAACAATATACTGTATGCTCTTTGGCACTTACATGAAAATAAAAAATGAAGGAGGAGTCTGGAAACCTGAAGGTCTTTTTAGAAGGTGGGTTATTGGCATTGGTGCTACTGTGAAAAAAACAAAAACAGCAAAATAGTAGATTTTATCTAGCCATAAAAGAGCCTGAGCAGTATGTTGACAGCACAATTCTGACCTTAGGTGAGCAAAATCTAGCATTCAGTGTGTCTCGTGAAACCGTTGAAAGTTCCTGGCCATGTTCTTGACTGTTTCTCTTTACTGTAAGTGAAGTCAATATCAGTGAGCCTTGGTGTTTGTGATGTTTTGTTTTGTTTTCTTGTTTATGTAAATGAGACTAATGATCCTGCTTTCTCAAACCTTATAAGCAAAGGAAATAATATAGGTAAAGCTGTTTTGCAAATTATAAACAGGAGGTAACTTCTAGTACAAGACAGGTTTTTTAACCTCCACCTCTATGTGACTTTAGTTTATAAAATACTTGAAAGTTCATGATTGTTCTGGAGCTTATTATGTCAACATTGTTCCTAGAGTAATACTCTATAAACATAACACTGGTGATACTGAATTGAAGCTGATTATTCTGTGCATGCATGTTTCCATATATCATAGTAACTGTTTTGAGATTAAAAGAATCACTCATGTGTATGACCTAATAGAATTTTACATGTTTATTCCTTCTTGAGAAAATTTAGACTGAGATTTCTTTCATTCTTCCCACCCACTTCTGAAGCAGAAAAGGGAGTTTGCAGACATTTTATAAACGTCATATACAGTAGGTTCAGAACCCAAAAGAAAACTTAAAACAGATGTTTTTATTCTGTATAGAGCCATCAAACTCAGCAAGTACTTTATTCACTTTGCTGTTTCTCTTGCTCATTATCAAAAGAACAGAGGGTTCAGAAGGCTTCCGTCTATTGCCAGTGCTATAGAGAAAAACACAAAGCTTCTCAGTTTCTGTCTACAGTGATATTTTCATAGGCTCTGCTTTCTCCCTGAGGCCTTCTCCATGTTTTGGATTTTAAATCATTTTTTTTTAGAACATATAGAAAGTATGTTTACTCATTTGGTTGGATTTTGTTTTTTCGAGACAGAATTTCTCTGTGTAGCCTTGGCTGTCCTGGAATTCATTCTGTAGACCGGACTGGCTCAGAGATCTGCCTGCCTCTGCCTCCTAAGTGCTGAGATTATATGCAAACACTACCACTGCCCAGTTGGTTGGATTTTTTTTTTTTTTTAGGTTTTTGAGACAGGGTTTCTCTGTGTATCCTTGACTTGTCCTGGACTCACTATGCTGCCCTTGAGCTCACAGAGATCCTCCTGCCTCTGCTTCCTGAGTGCTGGGAATAAAGGCATGTGCCACCACACTCAGCAGTGGGTGGTTGGATTTTTTCTTTCTCCTATTTGTGATATTTTTGGGGGTGTTTTGGTTATGGTTTTTTGGAGGGAGGGGGCAGTTCGAGACAGGATTTCTCTGTGTAATAACCCTGACTATCCTGGACTCTCTTTGTAGACCAGGCTGGCCTCAAACTCACAGAGATCAGCCTGTCTCTGCCTCCTGTTGTGATGGATGCTTTTTTTTTAATAATTTATTTTTTATTTCTTCAAGTTCCATCTCACTCACAATCCCCTCCAGTCCCACCCTTCCACCCTCCTCTCCCTCAACCCCCCCATCCTCTTCCCTTCTTTTTTTTTTTTTTTAGTTTAAGGTATTTCTTTTTTCCCCCCAACAGCTCTCCCTTTCAGTCCAAAAAATGGTTCTTTTTCTTATAACTATAAATACAATACAAAACAACAGAAATAAATAGGCCACGATTATAAGAGTTATATGGCTTAGCATACATTCCCAATGTCCAGTCCATATGTATTTGGCACCTGACTTTAACATTCTACTATCTAACCATCTCCATGTGTTTAAAGTTCTATATCTAACTCAGCTTTCATACTAACTTGCCTCATAATTTTAAAAATATCTTCTTAGATCCAGAACACCCTCTTGATTCCTAAACAATTCAAAATTTAACTATGAGACTCTAGCTATCTATTCTTCAACCACCTCAGAGACCTGAGAGGGATAAATATATCTGATTTTATAGGAAGTGCAGGGCCTGCAGCTTCCAAAACTAAAAAATGACATACCAGTGGCTGCCTGGACAGTTCCCATTTCTCTGTATATCCCTAACTGTCCTGGACTTACTTTGTAGACCAGTCTGGCCTTGAACTCACCAAAATTTGCCTGCTTCTGCCTCCCACATGCTGGAATTAAAGGCGTGATGGATTCTTGATTTGGTAAGGTACAGATAGATGAGAGTTGTTCTTTTAACATGTCCACACTTGTAGAAGGTAGATGCAGGAATAGGTTGCTATGCATTTTGAGGGTTACATTTTATCCATTGTGGTATTTTTGTCTCTTCAGGCTTCCTCATTTAGATATGTGGGAGGAATTCTTTTACATCATGTTGAATATACCAGATTGTCATCATCTTCCATCTTTGGATTTGTTGAGACAAAAGCTGAAGAAATTACTTGAACAACAGTATTCCAACAAGATTAAAACCCTACGTAATAGGCTAATTGTGCTGCTTTCAGAATATAAGCGTTTGAGAAAATAAAGCATGGATATGGACCTTCTCCCCGACACACTCTATAAATTTGAACTCTTACTTTGAATCCTATTTTTTATACTTATTATTTTGTATATGTTAAATAATAAAGCCCATACGATACATCTATGTGACCTAGTTGTGATAAATATTCTAACAAAATAAAATAAGGAGACCCATGTGAAGCAATCTGGTCTGTTGGGTTACTCTTAGTGTACAAGTAAATGAGAATGATTCAAATTTAAATGTTTTCTAGAAATCACTTTTCTAAACACTGATCCATTTAAGTCCAAAGTAGGCCAAAAAGTCTTAAAATTAATTTTTTTTGTTTTGTTGAGGTTTTTTTTTGGGGGGGGGGGGGTTGAGGCAGGGTTCTCTGTAACAGAGCCCTGGCTGTCCTGGACTCAATTTGTGGACCAGGCTGGCCTCAAACTCACAGAGATCCGCTTGCTTCTACCTTCCAATGCTGGGACTAAAGGTGTGCGCAACCACGCCCTGCTTAAAATTTTTGTTTAATTAGCATATATAGGATTAGATTTCATTATGGCACTTTCAGTTTTTTGTTGTTTATCTCCCCCATCCTTCTGACCGACTTTGTTCTCTTTCATACCCTCCCTACAGCTTCCTTTCTGTGTTCATGTCTCATCTGTCCATGACCCTTTTCCCTTCAACATCTTTCTCCCTTCCTAAGGTCTTTTTAGTTTCATACCTACTCTTAACTGTTGACCCCATTTATATGCATATAACATTTTAACTTAGAATCTGCATATGAGAGAAAAGTTGTTTTGTCTTTCTGATCCAGTTATACCTTATAACTGTATTTTCATAAAAATTTCATGATGTACATGTGAATAGAATTCCATTGTGTATGATACTTCATTCTCCTTACACATCTGTCAGTTGACAGACATCTAGGTTGGTTCCATTTCTTTGCTCTTGTGAATAGAAGAGTAATTGATATGAATGTGCAGGTTTCTCTGGTAGAATATAGAATCCTTTGCATAACCAGGAGTGGGAAGCTATGTCACAAACAGTGCTGCTTTTACTGTTTTGATAGAACACCATACTGATTTCCACAATTGCCGTTGTAGGTTACATTTCAACCAACAGTGACTAAAGGATTCCTCTTCACATCCTCACTAGCATTTTTTCTTTTGTTAGTGAAAACTATTCTGATGAGGGTGAGAGATTCTAAGTACTTTTTGGTTGGCATTTCCTTCATGGATAAGAAGGATAACTACTTAACGGTCATTGTTTCTTCTGAGAACATTCACTTTAGCTCATTTATTGACTGCCAGATGAGTGCATGTGTTTAGTTCTTATTCTTTGAATATCCTATGTATTAGTCCCCTGTCTGAAATATAGCTGGGAAGGTCCCCCCCCCATTGTATATGCTGTCTCTTCACTGTCCTGGTAGTTTCCTTTCCCGTACAGCACCTTTTCATTTGTTAATGCTTGGAGCTATTTCCTTTGCTATTGGAGTTCAAAAGATTTTGCCTATACCTATATTTTTTGTTCTTTTGGTTTTTGCTTTGCTTTCCATTTGGTTTAAGTAGCCTTGTCTGGCATGGAGCTCATAGAGATCCTCCTGCCTCTGCCTTCCGAATGGTGCAAGTATATCTACAGCTAGCCGCCATGATGATTATGCCAGGGTCCACAAGTCCTTGTCCCTGGGATGCTGACACAGATCAGGTGTTTTTTTTTAATTGTTTGGCAAGTCAAAATAGTATTTCCTTGTAATCTTAATTTGCATTTCTCTTATAGATTAGGCCAAAATATTCACAGGTTTTCTGTTTTTGTTTGGCTAGGTGTGTGTGTTTATGTGTGGTTTTTTTTTTTTAAGTGAACCCTATCTGTCCATGTTCTGTATGTTCTCTTTCCTTCCTCTTTGAAAGACTTGTATACCACTTCAAAATATTTATCCCAACTTGATATCTGTCTTTTGACTAATATAAAGATTTTTGCTTTTATGAACTTAGAATTCTGCTTTATAGATTTTGCTTTGTTTTGTTTTGTATTGTTTTTTGAGATGGTTTTTCTGTGTAGTCTTGGCTATCCTGGACTCACTTTGTAGACCAGGCTAGCCAAGACTAGCCTCAAGCTCAAAGAGATCCGCCTGCCTCTGCCTCCCAAGTGCTAGGATTAAAGGCATGTGCCACCGTGCCCAGCTATAGATTTATAGTTTTAAGTGACTTTTGACTTTTATGTCTTAAAATGTTATCTTCAATTGAAAAAAGAAAAGGCTCTCTATAGTTTTTTTAAAAACTAGTACTTATTTAAATATTTAGGACTATATTTTCTGGTTGCTATTTTAAACCATCCCCCTCCCCATGGTACTGTTTCTTAGCTGGGAATTTGAACAGATGAAGCCTGCTGATTTCAGCTGACTCTGAAAATTCCATATTACTAACTTATGAAAACAGTGTGGATCTTATATTATTCCCATTTTAGCTGTGTCCTTGTGTTAATGGCTACTACCTTGAAAATTATGTTAAATAGTGGTGGGTACCACACGACATTCTTGTCTTCTGCTTTGGTGGGAATTCTTCCATTGTTTCTCTGTAAACTTCATAATACTCTTTTTTTAATTTATTTTTTTTTATTTTATGCACGCTGGTATTTTGCCTGCATGTATGTCTGTGTGAAGGTGTCAGACCTTGGAGTTACAGACAGTTGTAAGCTGCCATGTTGATTGCTGGGAATTGAACTCAGGACCTCTGGAAGAGCAGTCAGTGCTCTCAACCTGTGAGCCATCTCTCCAGCCTCCATAATACTCTCTTGATGTATTTTAATTTATGTTGATATCCATTGACACTGTTGGTTTTGACTTACACACAAGTCTGAAGTAACACTGGTTTTCTTGCCCAAATTTCCATCTCTATCAGTCCAGCTATATAGTAATCCCTATATTAATGGCACATAATTGGTTTCATACTTGCATTGCTATAATAAGATAAGTGCATGTGCACTAGGAGAGATCACAAATACATTTTTATTTGAAAATATTCCATCCCGGATTATATCAGTCAAGGCAAAGATTTGGATGTGCTTTCTTAGACCTATAGAAAAGTCTTGATCTTACTGTAATTGGCAGTGTATTTTAAATTTTCCCTGATTTATGACTTTCTTCCGTAAAACTATAAAACTTTATGAAACTGTTTCTACATTGGAACATGGAATTTGGAATAACCTAGATATATAGATCTCCTAGGCCATGGTCACTCAAAATAGCTCCAAAGTAAACTCTTATTTCCTCTAAGATGAGAATTGTGGTTATTGCAAGGATACTAATAACTTGGAAGATAATTACATATTGAAATGGTAGCACCCTGTATACTGATAAGCAAAAAATGTATTATTAAAGTCAATTTCGTCTAAATTCAATTAAAGTCTGTTTATTTTAAAATCACGTTACCAGAAAGCTTAGTTTTTCGGCCGCTAAGAAAAAAGAACAGTAGTAGAGGACACCAATTCAGCTATGATGCAAGGTATCATGTAACTAATGTCAAACAGGAAATGTGAAAGAGCCAGGAGTGATCATGCACGCCTTTAATAGAAGTAGAAACAGGCGGATCTCCGTGTTCAAGGCCAGCCTGGTCTACAAAGTGAGTTCAGGACAGCCAGGGATACACAGAGAAACCCTATTTCGAAAAATAAAAAAGAAAAGTAGAAGGAACCAAGACAGTCTTGCATCATGGTAAGACCCTGTATAGGTCAGTTTGTCCTGACCTAAGAGACACAGAGCACTGCGTCCTTGCCTTGCGCATGCTCAGGTCGCGCCCCCAAGGGAGCGCTGTGACGTTTGATCCTTGCGCCGACCCGTAGCGCCTCCACACGCCGGGTGGTTGCAATGGCCGACGTGTCTGAGAGGACTTTGCAGGTGTCCGTGCTAGTGGCTTTCGCCTCTGGAGTGGTCCTGGGCTGGCAGGCGAATCGGCTGCGGAGGCGCTACCTGGACTGGAGGAAGCGGAGGCTGCAGGACAAGCTAGCGATGACTCAGAAGAAGCTGGACCTGGCCTGAGCGAGCGAGCCCGCTGCGTTCTCACTCCCCAACCCCCACGCGGCGGCCCGATCGCGGGGAACAGGTAAGTTCCTGCACAGCTTGCAGGAACGCGGCTTGCTCCCAGACCAAACAAAATAGTTTTGTCTTCTCTAATAACTTATTCTCCAGTGTTAACAGCTTAGCCTTCTGAGGGTATTTAATGGGGTTGGCTCTACCACGAGCGATGTAGTTCTTTAACATTTAACTTCGAAATGGAAAATACTTGACAGAAAAAAAAAAGTTTAAAGAAAAAGAAAAGAAAGAACTGTGAAGTATTTCACGCCCCAGACCCATTTTTATAGGTCCACAGTAGTGCCGTGGCTTTGACATTTTGCAAACATAAATTCGAAGTCAGATAAAGTAGAAAATGTTTTAGCGTGGATGTCAGAAGCCTTGCTTTTTATCATAGCTCTTCATTAGCACTGTACAGCGTCTATACCTCATGATTTGCCATCACAGTACAGTAAGTAATTTGAAGTTAAAGATTGTGTGTTGCTGATTTTTTTTTTTCTGTTTTTCAACAGCTTGTCGAAGATGGATATAAAGCACTGGAAGAAAATCATTTCTCGCACTTTATAAATCTATTTTTAAAATAAAAAAACGTGAACATCTTTGAATCTTTTCCATCCTCACAAAAGAAAAGAGTAATTTGCCTACTGTTCTCTGGATCCTGGAAACGGAGACGTCCTTGTGGAATCTTGGTATAGCCTGGAGGCAGATTTGATCAAGGGACCATTATAGGTCAATTCTCTATACATATTGAGAAAAGCTAGGAGCTGTGTCCAATGACTGAAGTAAACATTATAAATGTAAGATATTTGTACTTTGAAGAATGAAAGTTTACTGCAAATGCAGAGTAAAAAAAAAAAAAAAAAAACTAAAAAAGAAATTCCGTGCATGTGAAACCTTTGAGTAGTGTTTAATGATAAATGCCAGTCATAGCAAGTGACCAAGCCCCTGGTTGTTAAGATACATTTCTGACACTGTGTTCATTTTTAAGAAAATTAGTTTTGTGTCTCAGCCTCTTTAATGTAAAAAAATTAAGAAAACTTCATTCTTCAGGGAAACCCCACTGCTCATTTTCCTAGGATTATTGAGCCTTGTTTTTTCTAACTTTGTTCTTATTCTATGAATCCGTCAAGGGCTAAAATGTTGGTTCTTAGGGCTCTGTTCTGTCTAGGTTGTAGTTAGCTGAAGCTTTTTAGTCAACGTCCCCGGCTGACATTTAGTTCAGGATCTTTGACATAGGGTAGGGTTCTTATTTGCCTGTGGGTGGTGGTGGTGTACAATTGTGTGGGAACCAGCAGTCAAGCTTCAGGTGCCTTCCTGGATTGTTCTCCTTTTTCCTCTTGCATGTGTAGTGTGTGTACCGTATGTATGTTCACATGAGTATGAGAGCATATGTGATTGTATATGTAGATGTAGACCCACTTCCACTATGAGTTCTAGGAATCCAAACTCTAGTCACTTTTGCAGCAGCCACTTTAACTGTGGACCCATATCCCCAGCCCTCCATTTTCAGACAGGGTCCCTCACTGAAGCTGGGACTGTATACTTGGCTGAGCTGACTAGCCTATGAGCTTCCGAGATCTGCCTGTTTCCAAACACAAGACCCTTGGCACTAGTGTTACAGACTGCCCTGTCGAATCCCAGGTTTGTACATGGATGCTGGGTGTTTAAAGCCAGATCTTCATGCATGTGCAGCAGGCATTTTTTAGTCAACATCAGTCACTTACTGAGGCTTAGTTGGGGTAGGTTTCTTGAAGCACATTTTGTCTCAAACTGGAAGTGTAGGGTTAAACTGAGTTGTGACTGGACACTTCTTTTGCTGTTGTTATGACTGTTTTATGTGTATGAGTGTTTTGCCTGCACACGTGTGTGTACCGTACCATATGTGTGCCTAGTGCCTGCAGAGGTCAGAGAATAGTGTCAGATCCCCTGGAACTAGAGTTATAAGGCAGTTATGAACTAACTGCCATGTGGATGCTGAGAACCAGAACAGTCGATGTTAACCACTGAGGCGTGTCATCAGTCCTCTTACTGCTTAAGTGCGACATCTAGACATGCTAATCCTTTTATGTGTCACCTCTGGGCATCCCTCTCCAAACATGTTGGTGCCCTATGCCATGCAAATCTTGTTCTCTACTAACTACCTGTTTGTGTTGTGCGTCCCAAGCCTTGTAGTAGACCATTAGCCCTTGAGGTCACTGTCACATTTCTTTTCCTTCTACCTTCTCTTAAATGTATGAAGTTCCCAACCACACATCGGAAAACAGTTTTCCATGGAGATGGTACCTCTCGATTAGTCAAACTGGAATCAGCAAGCTGGGAGGCAGGAGTTGTATACAATAGCAGCCAGATACCTTGGGAGTAACATACCAGCTCTTCAACTCTGGAGCTTGGACTATCACCATTCTTAGGTCCAAGGTTGCTGTAGTCGAAGAGGGATTGGATTTAGAGGGTTGAGTCTCACTCAAGGGAAATAGTACCACCTTTCTGAGAGTGCGCAAAAACCGGGGCTCTTGAGAAATATCTATTTGCTCATAGGCTTGCCGCACAAAGCAGAAGGGCTACCCTCGTAGACTTCAGGATGGACCACATGAAAATTTTGGAGAGACACTTCAGCAATACCCCAAATGGCAAAAATTTAAAACCGTCTCTGGGCCAAGTGTGATGGCTCACGCCTTTAATCTCAGCACTGGGGTAGCAAAGAGGCCAGCAGATTGTGAGTTCAGAGCTGCACAATGAAACAATAAAACCACCTTGAGGGTGAAAGTAGGCAGCGAAACGCGAGTCCACGAACGCCACAGGAAAGCTCTCCCAGCTAAGGAGTTTTTCTATGCTTGAGCTATTTTGAAGATTAGTTTCGCAGAGCCGACGTCGGAAAGCTGCATAGAACAAAGCACCTTACAGTATGAGGAGCGATAGTAATGAGACTGCGCAGTCAGAGACTCCCGGGGGCGTCCACAATCCCTAGAAATCCAGAACAAATAGGACTTGTTTTGTAGAGCCAACACTGACGGTTTAGCACACCTCGTGCCGCGGGGTGGCGGCGCCGGCTGATAGCGTCATCTTGCTGAGTACCCGCCTTGGTTTCCTGGGCAACCGGCGCCGTCCCGCCGGCGGCGGCTAGGCCGATGCTCGCCCGGAGGCCGCGGGACCCGCTGCAGGCGCTAAGGCGCCGCGGGCAGGAGCTGAAGCTGCAGGTAGGTTCGGGGAGAGGGCCCCACATCCCAGCCCCTCACCAGGGTCCGAGCGCCGGGTGGCCGCGTTCCAACCCGGGGCCCACCATAGCTAAAACCTCCAGAAAGCCTTGCGGGTCACTAACTATACTCGGTCTAACGGCTCACTAGACCCCCAACACCCTCCCCCCCCACCATGCCCGTGTCTAAACTAGTCAGGTCCAGCCCTGCGCCCCTCTGCTTTGAAAGTATCGCTTTCTCAAAGTGAAACAGGTATCAACGAATAGTTTTAATAAACAAGCCAGGGACAGAAGATTTAAGAAATTTAGAAAAGTTATCTTCAAAGGTAATCATACACTTACAAAAGAGGTAAGATCACAAAGATTTTAAGTCATAACAGTGCTGGGGAAGACGTGATGAAACAATCGATCCTCTGGTGTATAAGCTACACCATTTCTGGACAGCAGTTTGACAAGATATAGCAAACATTCATCCTCCTACCGTAGCTGATTACATTTCCAGGAACCTACCATTTGTAGTAATATAAAATTGGGATAGAGATGCTTATAAATTAAAAAAAACTGGATATGAGTAATTAATATGAGGGGGATGGATAATCCGTAAATGGATTATTGTTACACGGGGCTTCTCAGTTCTTGTCTTGAGGGAAAGGATTTAGTGGCAGGATACAAAGCTTAAACAGAAGTTTATATAGCAAAACAAAGTATATGCTCCAGAGAGACATGAATGAGGTGCAGGAGCTGGAGCGCAACCTGGGGTTCTCCCATTGTAGATTTTTAAACAAATTTTGATCGATATTGATGACATGATGGCATATCCATGACCCTCCTCTCCAAAATCGTGGTTAACTGGACTATCCTTTTAGAGTATTTTTGATGATGAAGTGCCCATATACCGGGATGGGGAATGTCAGAATTACAATGTAAGCAATATATTGAAGTCCAGTATTTTGAGGATGCAGCACTTTTATGTTCTGAGAGAATATAAAAAGTTCAGGGCAGGGAGGTTACAGCTGCTATCTGCAGAGGAGGTAGTTCTGGATCCATTGAAGAGGGAGTCTTCTGGTTGTATAGCAGGGGGAGTTTTAATTGGTCAGCTGTGATGGATCAGGTGATTGCCATCCTGCATTCCTGAAGAGATTTAGAAAATAATTATTAGAGTGCTATAAGCAGATGATTTGGTTATAGAGTAAAACTGAGATTTTTCTGGGAAGGCTGGGGAGGGGGAGGGGCAGAGATGGGAGAGACAGAGTGGATCAGTGAGAGAAAGTGGGTATAAGAATTAATTCAGAGCCGGGCGGTGGTGGCGCACGCCTTTAATCCCAGCACTTGGGAGGCAGAGGCAGGCGGATCTTTGTGAGTTCGAGGCCAGCCTGGTCTACAAAGCGAGTCCAGGACAGCCAGAGATATTCAGAGAAACCCTGTCTCGAAAAACCAAAAAAACCAAAAACAAACAAACAAAAAAAAAAAAGAATTAATTCAGGGTGATAGCCATTGGTCCCATTGTCAGGAATATTGCACCAAAATGAGTTATCCCAGGAAAGGAACGGGAGAAAATAGAAGATGAAGGTAAAGAGCTGTGTCTGGGCTGGGACGAAAAAGATGAAGGTCCCTTGTAGCCAGAGTTTCTCCACAGCACTTGAAACATCTTTGCAGATGTATCGGGAACAAAGTATTGGGAGAACTTGTGTGAAATCTTTTGTTTGGGAATAGGGTGAAGCTCAGTAAGTAAATTATTTAAAAGATAGGCTAAAAACATAAGTATGAGGATAATAATGAGGAAAGAGTGATCTAAGGAGGTTGGGGGAACAAGAATGGGAGGGAACCAGAAGCCCATAAATAAGGGGAGGCTTGTGGTTGAATGTTTGTATGGCCCCTGTCTCTAGGCATCATCTCAAGGATTTATTGATGTGGAAGTGGCCTTGTTTGAGGAGGTCACAGGACCCATTCTTAGCAGCAGTCAGATCTAGTCCTTTTTAATTTTGGAGCACTGCAGCAGCAAGGAGTCAAGCTGGTCCTGAAGGGTGTTAACCTGATCTGAGTTGTGAGACAGAGAAGTTAGTTGGTGCGAAGAAGGCTTCAGTCCAGCTGTCTTGGTTCTGAGTCCCCAAAACAATGTCCAGAGTCACGAGAAGAGGGATGGGCTGGATGGCCCATAACCCAGTTAGTCCCCTTTTAGAGGTCACTCAAACTGCTTTTAGGGATTTGGGGGCATCAATCTCTTGGTAACTGCTTCAAGGCTGACAGAAAGGGGAGCAACAATTAGAGTGTCTCAGAAGAGGGTTCACCCAAGGAGCCACGATAAAGTTAGCAGATGGCAAAGATGCAGAACATAAGTCAAAATGCAATAACTGCAACTTTGTGAGGAACATTAAAAGACAAAGCTAGTGAGGAACTTTTACAGCAAGATTAACATGAATCATTGTAAGGTTAAATGCAACTGAACAACTACTGGATGAGGCAGAGCTCTGTAGAAGGTAAAGTAACTAATCAGCTGTGTGTTTCCATCAGACTCCTGCATAAGAAACAAGCACACGGCAGCTTTGTAAAAGAAGTCTGTGGAAGTCAGCATTCAGACAGTGGATCTGAACAGAAACTGTCTAAGTGATATTCCTTGCTCCCATATGTGATGACCTTTGTATCTTTGTTCCAAATATTAACAATGTCCATTATTATTTAATGACCAAAGAAAACCCAAGTGTAATACATTTTTTTTATTAAAAGCAATTTGCTAAGCTGAAATTTTTAAAATTGAGACTATTACCTTAAATGGCCATATTTGAAAACATGATTAATAAATATTTTTGTTAACACTTGTTAAACCTATATTCCAAGATTATATAATAAATATCATGCTGCAAGAGACCATATAAAGTTGTATTTCCCCAAAAAAATCATTCTCAATTTCCAATTTAAAAATGCTCCCAGAGACAATGGCTTTGCTTTTCCCTCATCAGTAGAAAGTCCTAAGTTATTATCCAAGTTTGTGACCACCATCTCAAGAGTATGTGATTCATTTACATAAGGTTTTCTTTTCTTTTTTTTTTTTTTTTTTGTGTGTGTGGGGTGTTTTTTGTCAGTTTGGTTTTGGTTTGGTTTTTTATTTTTTGTTTGTTTGTTTTTGAGACAGGATTTCTCTGTGTAGTCCTGGCTGTCCTGGAACTCACTCTGTAGAACATGCTAGCCTTGAACTCATAGAGAGCCACCTGCCTCTGCCTCCCGAGTGCTGGGATTAAAGGTATGTGCCACCATCCCCGCTATATAAGGTTTTCTAAAGTTAATCCTACTAACATAACCTTTAAAAAATTTTTACATTCTCATTCCATACACTCAGCCAACAGATGAAAGCAGTCGCCATGTCAAATCTGTAATAGATAATTTACATATAACATGGACTGAATTAGCAGAGGCTGTAGCCAACTCTTCTTTTGTCCTTAGGCAGATCTCTAGGTCACCACATACTGACAACAGTAAGCATATTTCTTAACCTCATTCTATTTAAAAACAGATTGCTTGTTTACAGGCATAATTTGTAAACCAAGATAGCCAAATTAAATTAATTTTAACAAACATTGGTTTTTAGAATGTCTTAAGAAAACATTTGCAATCATCACTGTTAAAGCCTGTATACACACACTCCTTGTAGGCTTCAAGTTGAAAAGTCAGGTTCTGGCCCTGGAGCTTGCTATCTGAGTAGAGACTATAGTGTCAGAGCACACAGATGAGCCCAGGTCAGAGGTTCTATCCTCATCTGAGTCCTCTCCTGAAGAATCTAAAGCCTTGGGTTTCTATCACCCAGAATAAAATTATATCACCCATCTAAGAAAATCATTGGCTGACTCTACAGACACAAAACTGTTAGCAACACACTTGCATAGTCCGAACAACTTTCCAAAGTGTGAGTTTGATGCTACAGTACTTGATAGCCTCCTTTAATGACACAACATGCGTGGTTAGGCACAGACCCAGGAGTTAGCTTTCCCTAAGAAGAAGAACTGAATACCAGCAGACTTTAAGAAGAAGAACTGAATACCAGCAGACTTTAAGGGCAGAGTAGTCACTATTTTCCTCAGGTGACCAGCCTGACCCAGGACAGAGACTTTGGAGGAAATTTTTTGAAACATACTTGGGTCTGGAGCAGACAGGACAAATTCTGCCTCCAGAACCATGCTTCTCAGTAGAGTAGAATAGCATGAAAAAAAAATAATATTATCCATACCCAAAAGACATTTGAATCTCTGTGAGACTGAAACAGTGTTGTACATACCCGTAAGCAGTTTGTGTGTGTCTGCAAATGGGACAGCACTGGGGTGCTTTTACCTCTTAACTGTTAAAGATACAGCCAGCATTTTCCAGGCTTGGATGGGCAGATACACAAGTGTCTGTGGGGGGGGTGGGGAGCATAAGGCAGAAGAATTCTATGTTACCTCAGGAATAATTGTAAAAATGCAACTTTGGAGGCTCAGAAACTGGACATTTTGCCTCTGGCATTGGTTATAAGCCAGAGCCTTGTGAAAGATTTAAGTGAGCTGTGAGTTTTATGGGGGGAGGAGGTCTTGGACCACACTGCCATTCCATTTTATGGGATTGTTTACATCAGTTTAGATATTAAAAATTGAAAGTTCTGAATTTGGGCCAACAGTGATCAGTCATCCAGTGTATATTGAGGACAGATTTGCACTGAAAGGTGAAGGAAAGTCACCAGTTTCAATTCTACAGAAAATTTGGAGAGGATGAGGGGCAAAGGCAGAAACAGGGCAATATCTATCCACTTAGAGCATCCTCTAAGTCTTGAAATGACCAAACACCCCTGGAAAGTAAGGGAGTTTCTATACAATCCCAGGGTTAAGAATCCACAGGGCCAGTGGAAGGCTCTCAGAACTTTTGGCTGATCTAGTGCCTCAGCCAATGGAAAGTCTCCCAAGCTTTTGACCAAGGGGTCTCTAGACAAGCAGAAGAAAACTTCAATGAGCTCCCAGACCTAACTAGGGTGCCTCTAAGTTAGGTCCAGTGGATTAACTTGTCCCAGCATTTTGCTATGTTGCATGCATGTTGTGGTCTAATGCAGCATGGCCTCCTACCTAGGTCAGACTGTGTAAGGGCAAGACAGTAAGGTGAGAGAAAAGGGACAGAGACAGAGTGTGAAAAGAAAAGGCTGCCTGAGAGAAACTACCAGGTAGCCTTGCTTGGCCCCCCTTATCTGGAGCCAGAGAGTATATGAAAGCTAGGGAGGTTTGTCCATGAATGGGCTTGA
Organism: Lophiomys imhausi; assembly: GCA_907164525.1. Lineage (NCBI taxonomy): Eukaryota > Metazoa > Chordata > Mammalia > Rodentia > Muridae > Lophiomys > Lophiomys imhausi. The sequence goes on from CAJQZJ010014957.1 coordinate 6,396,201, forward strand.
GCTGCTAGTCAGCTCAGATTTCCCATCCTGGTTTTGGGCATCATTGTGCTAGGTTATTTAAAGCAGCTCTAAAGAGATGGAAGGTGGAAAGGGAGGCTTGGTGTGATCTTAGGCAAGACCATGTTTATTCTCAGCTAGGGAGCATCTTTGTCACCCAAATGTGCAGATGGCCAAAATGCCTACAGAAGCCCATTCCATGGGCACCTTACAGAGGTGGAAATGTCTAATGTGGCCCCAGGAGGAGCGACAGAGTATAGCCTTTCAGCACAGAAACTATCAGTTACTGTTTTCAGGGTTATTTGATCTCGAGACAGATTGGCTTGGGAGCTCTCCTGATTATAATATAATTATAGATTATAATTAAATTATAAAAATATAATTATAGATTATAATATAATCACCCCTTCCCTTTCCTCCTCTCATCCTTCCATGTAACGCCACCCCTCCTCCATCCCATCCCCACTCCCAATCTCTTTTGTCTCTTTTTCTTTAATCATTGTTACGTGTGTGTCTTTGTTATTAAATATATAAATACATCCTGCTCAGTCTGTATAATGTTAATTTCATGTACATATTTTCAGAGCAGACCATTTGCATAGACAACTGGTGTGCTCTTCCCTGGGGAAGACTGTTTCTCCAGCTCTCAGCATTCTTTAGTTGCCTGTAGTTCTTTGTGTACGGTTGAGGCCCCTTAAGCTCTTCCTCTTTCACATCAGTATGTCTGTCAGTGTCTCCTGGTTGTTCAGGTCTTGTTTGAGCAGCCATATTGGTGATGCTTCTCTGACATTTCTGTGAGACAGTCTCACAGAAAACTTCCTGTACCTTTGGCTTTTGCAGTCTTCCCATCCCCTCTTCCAAGATGACCCTACACCTTAGGTTCAGGAGTTGTGCTATAGATGTTTCAATTGGGACCTGGCTGCACCACTCTACCTTTTTGACCTGTGGTGGTTTTCTTTAATGCTCAAGAGTTTGCTTGATGAGGGGTGAGGAGGAGCCCTTTAATACCATATCTGGAAAGGACATGTTGATAGTACTAGCTGGTTTTTGCCTGTTCCCACAGGGACACCTGAAGGTGAACTGGAACAGATTTCCATGGGTGTCCATGGGACAGGGGGATGCCTGTCACTTAGGTCTTTAGTGGCTGGCTCTGTCCTGAGGGTGAATTTTAAGAGAATTCTGATGGGCCCAAAACACCAAGAGTGAAGAGGAAGCCAGTGTGATTTTTATCTGTCCCTCCCCCCACATTGTCTTTTCCTTATACTCTGTGGAAAAGCCGAAGAGCTTGTGCCTCTTTGTGGGTGCTTAACAAAAGTGCTTGCAAAATCCCATCAAGAGAAAGTCCTGGTTCAGTCAGTAATGAGGGATAAACCAAGTCATACAGTATGAAATCCCTCAAAAGCATGGGGCATAGGAGGGCTTACTCAGAGTTGTCAGTGAGTGGGCAAAACTCACTTATAGTGAAAAAAAAGAACCAGTTTTATCTCAGGAGAAGTGGAGTGAGGACTTATTAAGTAGGGAATAAAATTGCTTTTCAGGGCAATTTCCTCAATCTTGATAAGGTTTAGGGTTATGAAGTGTAGACATCTGTTAAAATGCAGCAAACATGTGCTTCAGATTTGGGCATCTCCACAAGTGAACTTAACCGAGAACACTAGCTAGTGAGGCCAATTCTGTATTATTTGAGGAAAGTGTATTGGTGACTTTCATGGGGAAAAAAAAACTGGATAGATAAATCATACAGGCACAATAAGATGTTAATGGTAGGATTCAGGTAGTATTTGGTATAAAATTCCACTTCATTGTACACCCATGTTCAAACTGTTCATTTTATATTGGGGAAAAAGATGAATTAAAATTCTATTTCCTAAGGCAGTACAGCAATTAACATGATGATTTAAATTGTCTTCATCTGTCATAGGTTGATAGTTTGGTTACTGAAAGCCAACTAACAGGAGCTCTGGAACCAAGCAAAAGGAGAGATATTTACCAAAGGTAAAGTGTACTGCCCATGCGCCAGCCGGGACTGCACGTCTGTTTCAGTGGGTGCTATTTAAATATGTAACAGTGAAGAGAATAATGTGGACGTTAACAGTGAGAAAAGTTTTCAAAAATGGATTTAAAAATACCATTTTCTGGGGCCTGGAGAGATGGCTTGGCAGTTAAGAGCACTGGCTACTCTTCCAAAGGATCCAGGTTCAAATCCCAGCACCCACATGGCAGTTCACAGCTGTCTATAATTGCTGGGCGTGGTGGCGCACACCTTTAATCCCAGCACTCGGGAGGCAGAGGCAGGTGGATCTCTGTGAGTTCAAGGCCAGCCTGGTCTAAAAAATGAGTCCAGGACAGCCAGGGCTATACAGAGAAACCCTGTCTGGAAGAAAAAGGAAAAACAAAAAAGAAAAAGAAAAACCACTTTCTACTAAGTCTGTATTGGATGGAGGGAGTAAGAACAAAATTATGTTAGGGGAGGGAAGCCTGCTTATGTGGTGTTCTCTGTGCTAAGCCTCATGCTTTTCTTCATCCATCTTCACAGTAGCACTGTGAGATGCCTGTTAACATAAATGAGAACATCAAATTAGACGTTGAAGAGGGAATACAACACAAATGTTTTAGGGCAGCTGAGAAATCTGAGTTCTAGGACAGGAGAGCTGGTGCTTAGCTTCATCCTGCAGCCATGAGGCCATGTTGCAGTGATGGAGCCCAGCTCTAGAAGAAACCACAGCACACCTGACAGCATAGACCTGCTGTCCTTGTGTTAGTAACTGTAAAACCTGCTCAGGGTGAGCCTGGGATTTTGACCTGAGGAGCCCAGATTTGGCAACTTGGTCACAAATCTCTAGAAAGCCATTCCTCTCTGCTTGGGATAGTAACTTCAGCTGTCTTCCTGTGACAAACTGTACTCTAGGTGAACAGTTAGCCTTGCCAACCACTGTGAATGAATTAATAAAAGTAATTGCCTAGTTCTGACAACAGAGAACTGACCTGTGCTTTTCTTTTAATAATTTAGATGTATCCAGTTAAAACAGGCAGTAGATGAAAATAAAAACGCTCTTCAAAAATTGAACAAAGTAAGTATGGCGAATCATAGACGCCTCCTCTGACAAATACTGTAAGTTTCAGTTGGTGAGTTGATGGAGCTGCATTCGAGATACGGTCTAACCACAGCCAGCTTGGAGCTACTGCTTCTGTCTGCTTCTGTTGCTGTGACAGATACCATGACTACAGGCAGTTTCGAGGAGAACAGTTATTTAGCTCACAGGTTACTGTCCATCATCTAGGGAAGCCAGGGCATGGAGCTCAAGGCAAGAGCCTGAGACAGAAACTGAAGCAGAGACCACAGAGGATTGCCGCTCACTGGCCTGCTCTCAGCCTTACATTCAGCTACCTTTCTTATACACTGGCTGACGCTGGGCACTCCATCAATTAATAGTCAAGAAAATGACCCACAGCCATGCCAACTGGCCCTTCTGATGGAGGCATTTCTTCAGTTGAGATTGCCTTTGCCAGTTGTGTCAAATGGACAACCAGATTCAGCCGCCACTGTTGCCATTATCTTTATTTTCGAGCTTTACTTAAACAGAGCAGCCAGGATTCAGATATGAAGGCTCACTCTGATCGCTTTACCCAGCATCACCAACTCAGAAAACCTGAAAACAGCTACTTCAAGGGTTTGGGGGATCTCTCTCTCTCTCTCTCTCTCTCTCTCTCTCCCTCTCTCTCTCTGCATTGTATTAGCTGTGTGTTACACTTTAGATATGCTTCTGAGGGGAGTGGGTACATTGTAGAAAAAAATTATTTAGCAGTATTTAGATTATATTTAATTGGACAGTGGTGCCGTTAATCCTTAACCCACCATTATAAATGAGCACACAGACACCACATGGATTTTAACAAGCCTTGGCCTGAATTGTGCAGTCTTATTCCATCTAAGCTAGCTCTTAATCCTATTTCTCAAATATGACCACATATAAACATACGTCCCCTTGGACTGCTATTCTCCATGCTATGTTAATGTTCCAGACCACGTGGAATGATGTTCTTTTCTCTAACCCATGGCATATGTCTTCCTTCTTCCTGCTCCTGGCTTCTTCTTCCCATCAACCTCTCTGCTTCAGAAGCCTGTGCACCTTAGTCCTGCCTATCTCTGCCATTGCCCAATCTCAGGCCTCAGCATTTATTTAACCAATCAGAGACAATGTAAGTAACAGACAGCAAACAGGACCAATTAATTAACATTTAAAATGCTTAACATCACCCCATTAGTACCTGGTTAAGAGGTCTCTTGATCACAAGAATTTACTCTTGACAGTCCTTTCTGAACCGGAGTTTCCATGGGGCATTTCAGATGGAAGCCACCTGTTCTGAATGTTTGATCCTGCCCCTGAGCATCTATATGCTCTGGACTTCTCTAGTGACTATGAACTCTGCAGAGTCAGAAGCAGGCTGACCCTTAGGGTCAGTGAAAACCTAACTACTCCAAGGACAATAAAATAATGCTCTCAGAGGGGAAGAAGCCTTGTCTCATCAATAAATGTTGACATTTAGGAACAAGCCTTTCTGGTCTTTGGGGCCACCTAATAGTCTACTACCTAAACCTGTCCCATGCTGACTATATAGGATCTGTAATACATAGCAAGGAAACAAGGAAATCCAAAATTTTTTCATTGGGTTAAATTCTAAGTCAATGAACTATAAACTCTTTCTTGTTATCCAAGGTAAATGTGATCTTATATTGGTCATTAATTTTATCTTACAGCATTTATTGGAAATTTGTTGTTATTTATTTGTTGGTTGGTTGGTTTTGGTTTGTTTCTTTTGTTTGTTTGTTTGAGACAGGGTCTCACTCTAGCTCTGGCTGTCCTGGAACTCACTATGTAGACCAGGCTGGCCTCAAACTCACAGAGATCTATTTGCCTCAGCCTCCTGAGTGTTGAGATTAAAACTGTTCACCACCACACCTGGCTTCTTTTTTTGTTTGTTTATATATATATATATATATATATATATATATATATATAAACATATATATTTATGGATATGAATGTGTGCTTCCCTGACTGTATGTGCCTCTCATGCCTGCAGTGTCCTCGGCGACCTGAAGAGGTCATTGTATCCCCTAGAACTGGAGTTAGAGACAGTTGTGAGCTGCTATGTGGGTGCTGGGAATCTAACCTGTATCTTCTGCTAGAGCAGTCAGCACTCTTAGTCACTCAGCCATCTCCCTAGCCCCGTTGTTATCCTTTTATATTAGGGAATCTGGGGTTGACTTTCCAATGAAATAGGTCCCCGTTCTCTCCTAGGCTGACGAGACTGCACCTGTGGGAAACTATGAGAAGAGAAAGGAGGAAGAATACAGTCTTCTGGAGAAGCTAGCCTGCCAGCTGCAGGAACTTGCCATGGGTGTCAACAGGAAGGACACACTCAAGTAAGCTCCCTTCTTCCTTTAGTCCTGTGTAACCACCTTTTATATTTGGTTCAGAATAGAGACGTGACAGCGTGAACAAAAATGTCAGCAACATTACAGACAATTAACATGTGTTTGTTGTGGCTCCCAGTGTGTGTCAGCTCCTGTGGGAAATGCTGAGGCATTATAGTCTCTGCTCTCAGACTGTCTTCTAGCTGGGCAATAGACTAGAGACCTGAAAACGTAAGTAAGCAGTGTTAGAAAACACACAAGCTGCCTTTAAAGTGAGTCGATACATATTCAAGTCCTCCTCTCTCAGCCCCTCAGGGCTGGGATTATGGCATGTGCCGGCATACCCAGTTTATTCTTCAGCCTTTTACACTGAACTCTAGGTATAATGCTGATGGATATGGTGAGGCCTGCATTTTTAGCATAACTGCAGCCATCTTTTGTCTTCAGTCTCCATTTTAGTTATAAGATGAAATTATTCATGCATTGTTACCTTGTTACCTTGACACTCTGAAGAGTCTCCAACTACAGCTCCATTTGGGACCAATCAAATTAAAGGTCAGTTAGAAATGCTTTTTTTTAATGCTACAAATACAGGCCTCAACAATAGCACTCCAGTAACCCATTTTGGAGACATTTAAACAGCAAATATACCACCAACCAAAAAAAAAAAAAATGCAGAAGACATAATGTTAAGTCAACTGCAGCAAGAACATCTGTTTGCTGCCCAAGAGCTAAAGGAAAAGAGAGTGTTGCCATGGTCAGCCTGAGCTGGAACTGAGCATTGATAACTCAGTTTCTGCTGCCTTGCAGATGTCCACAGCTGCCCATACAAGCACTGCACATGCTACTTCAATTTAAGCAAGCAAAGAAATTCAGATATGGAAACTAAAACTAGTAAGGATTGACCATGTGTGGTACAAGCACTATAGCAGTGGAGTTGAGTGTAATTCTGTTATCTTGAGATTCTTTTATTTCTGCTGATAATGAAACATTAATTCAGATCAGACTGTATACTTTATATTATAATAATACACTGGGAAAACAATACAAACAATAAGATGGAATGTTAAAAAATACTCAGTAAACAAAAAAATGTAAAAATAGAGACAGAAAGAGAACAAAAGTACCACCTGAGGCAAATATAAACCAAAGGGTGACATACTTTTGATGTCGTCGCTCAGACAAGTTATATTAAAGGTAAGTGGACTGCCATTCTGCTTCCACGACAGAGATTGTTGGGTGGCTTGGGTTTTGGGTTTGTTTGGTTTGGTTTGTTTGTTTGTTTGTTTGTTTGTTTGTTTGTTTTTTGTAGTCCTAAATATGTATACTGCTTATGAGAGTTGTATGTTAGTTACAAATTATAGATGACTTCAAAGTAAAAGATTGGAGAACATGCAAATACTAACAAAATCCATGTAAGGCAGTTACCTTAATCCAGCAAAGTAGACATTTTTTTTTCTTTTGAGAAATAATTAAGAGCTCTTTCTGGGTGTGGTGGTACATGTCTATAATCCCACACTTGTGAGACTAAGGACAGAGTGTAGCTATGGAATGGGGTTGTAGCTCAGTAGTAGAACATATGCCTAACATACATAAGGCCTTCGGTTCCATTCCCAGCACAACAAACACACAAGACCAAGTAATCTAACCCAAGTTTACTCAAGGAAGAGGCAAAATTGAAATACTGTGCCCATGCCGTCCGCACTGGATTAAGATGCTTGAGCAGTGTGTGCAGGGACAACTCCAAGGTTGGATACAGTCTTGTTCCTCAACTTCTTCGCCCTCAGTCCCTCCAGCCCTGTGAGCACAGCCTGATGGTGGGAACTGTCAGCCACACTCTCCTACTTTTTTTCACTTCCAGCTCCAAATATGGAGCAGCCTTCTCCACTCAATCTGTGCCTGAGTGTGACTTTAGGTGATCCTATGATAGAAATGTTTTTCATAGAATTGAGGCGCACAGTGACAAAGAGGAAGGTGACACGACTGAAGATGAAGAAGAAGCTGAAGAAACTGGTGGAGAGGAAGAAGAATCAGAAGGGAATGAGGAAGAAAAGCAGGAACAAGCCTCCCCCAAACAAGAAGAAATTGACATGTACATTGCCCTTGGGGACTTCGCTGCTCAGCAGGCTGGGGACTTGACGTTTAAGGTAGGCGGAGTAAGTCTACAGCATAGCCAGGATAATTGCATACCAGAGAGGAAGAGAAGGCTATCTGTGTGCTTGCATTGCAGTCCTGAAAATAAACCTTTCTTAGAAAAATAATCATAACTTATAAGTAGCATTAGTAGGAGGTTCTCACATTAAAATTACCCCTTCTAAAATTTTTTCAAAATAGCTTTAGTTTTGATAACTCCTAATAGGGGTAAATTTTATAATTGTGATATGTATGGAATTACTCAACTCAGGCAGAGCCTGTAGCTTGAGGCGACGGGCATGCTTCATGTTGTTAGAGGCACTTCTTCAGTTCCCTGGCACTGCTCTCATGCTCTTCATGTCCAGCACTCAAGAGGCAGAAACAGACAGATCCCTGTAAATTCAAAACCAGCCTGGTCTACATAGTGAATTCCAGGCCAGCCAAGGCTACATGTTGAGACCTTGTCTCAAAAGACAAAACACCCCCCCCCCCCCCAAGGCATTTCTTCCAATCATTCATGCTTGTCTGTGCATACATAAGTAGCAGGTGTGTGGAAAAATAAACTCAGGAAATCGCTTCCTCAGTGCTAGAGAGCAAACTGTGGGCCTTATGAATGCTAGGCAAGCACTTCTCCCCTAAGTAAGCCTGGCCTTAGACTTGTGGTTCTTAAAGGAGCTTGCGACTCTCTGCTATCAACAGGGGTTAGAAAATTAAAGAACATACTAATCTTAGTCCTTGTAGTTATCAAATTTTAAAATTAAATAACTAGTTAATAATACAATATGCAAGTGTATTATAAAACTGATACATTTACATTTTTTTAGTGTATAGGATTATTTTTTAGTTCTGAAGAATGCCATCAATCAATATTGTACATAATGTATACTCTAAGAAAGACTTTGTTTCTCAATATCTGCAATGGTAGAACTTCTTTGCTCATCAAAGATGAAATATGTATATATGAAATATATATATATATATGACATGGACTCACTATCTCTGGCTGGCTTGGAACTCACTATATAGACCAGGCTGGCCTCAAACTTAAGAGATCCACCTGCTTCTGCCTCCCCAGTGCTAGGATTAAAAGTATGTCATACCATACCTAGCTAGTGGGTTATATTTTTATGTGTGGATAAATGTTATTCAAAATATGAATTGGGATACATTGGACAAGTACTAGTTTTGCTTCAACATACAATTTAATTTTAATTTCACAGAACTGATTTTCCCCAAGAACTCGCATGCTGCCTTCTGAAAGATATTTTCCAAAGAGAGACTCACAAATTCAAAATGTCTTATTTAATAATCAGAGTGCTGGCATAAGCATGATGCCTTAAAATGGTAGTGAAGGGGTTGGAGAGGTGGCTCAGCAGTTAAGAGCACTTGCTGCTCTTATAGAGGACCTGGGTTTGGTTTCCAGTTCCCACAATGTGGCTCACAAACATCTGTGACTCTGGCTCCAGGGGAGCTGAAGCCCTTTCTGACCTCCATGGGCACCAGGCATTCATGTGGTTCACAAACATGCATGTCAGCAAAATGTTCTTACACCATTCATACCAAAAAGAAAAAAAAGTGGCTAGGTGCTTCTCACTTGAATATAAGCTTCATGAGTGTGTGTGTGTGTGTGTGTGTGTGTGTGTGTGTGTGTGTGTGTGTG
>CAJQZJ010014957.1:6410890-6421973 GCA_907164525.1 Lophiomys imhausi
GTGTGTGTGTGTGTGTGTGTGTGTGTGTGTGTGTGTGTGTGTGTGTGTTTTCTGACTGCATATATGTCTATATACCACATGTGTACCTGGTGCCCACAGAGGCCAGAAGAGGGAGTTGAGTCCCCTGGAGCTGGAGTTATAGACAGTTGTGAGCCACCGTGTGGGTCATAAGAGTCTAACCTCAGATGTCTGGAAGATCAGTCAGTACTCTTAGCCACTGAACCATCTTGCCAGCCCTCTGTCTACCTCATTTTTTTCACATGTAAAAAGGGATAATTCATAATAATAACAATAATTCTTTCAACACAGAGTTATTGTGGGAATTGAATGAAAAAAAGAACAATGCTAGGCATATAAGAATTCAATAAATGTTAGTGTTACAGTTTGATGAAGTGTCTCTGTTTTGTGGTTTTACTGGGGAGATATTTCTGTTCACCCCAGACACAGGGCTTAACAGACCAAAGAAATGATTGTGTGGAGTCCAATGTGAAGCAGTCAGCCTATGGGGTCACTTATAGGAGTGTGAGTAAAGGGTCACTTACAGAAACGTGGGTGGCTTGTATAGCTATAAAAGTCATTGACACCCCAGCATGAGTGTCAACTTAACAAAAGCTCCACTGGTGTGTTGTTGTCATGTGTGTGTCCCCATCCCCCACAGCCTCTGCAACCTGCAACTTATAGCCAACTACTCCAACAAGCCTCCCCTCCCTCCTGCAATTGTTTAGTTTTTATAACCTCAGAGAGGGGTTGTCTTAATTAGAATTTCTATTGCTGTGATAAAACACCATGAACAAAAGCAACTTGGGGAAGAAGGGGTTTATTTCTTTTTACAACTCTCAAGTCACTTCATGAGGAAAGTCAGGGCAGGAACTCAAGACAGGAACCTGGAGGCAGGAACTGAAGCAGATGCCTTGGAGGAGCGCTGCTTACCAACCTTCTCCTTGTGACCTGCCTTCTTATACCACCCAGGACCATATCTACCCAGGGTTACACTGTCCACAGTTAGAGCAAGGACATTCCTTCCTAGCTATTTATCTTGTTGTTTTTTTCTTACCTAATCCAGAGCCTAAGGGGAAGAATCAAGGCACCATGTGGTCAGGGTTTGGCAGGGCTGGTACAGAATATTAGGGCTTTTTTGTCAAATCATAACAGAATCTAACAAAAAGAAGGTTGAGCTGCATGACACTAATGGCTTCTCCTGGTGCCACACTGTGGTAGCTGTCCATGTGCACACACATCTTACAGGAATGACTTGGAGACTGGAGTACAGTGATTCCATGGTCCAACTATATCTTATACCTGTGAGTCCTGCATGTCCTTTTCATTGCAGTTTATAAATAATTAAGGGAAAATAATACAACTTTCAAATATAACTGAATGAAAATTTACCTCAAATGACTGATTTTGATTTTAAGTGAACTTCTCTGAAACTGTGCTGTGTGTATGTGTTTGTGTAAAATTCTTGGGTTTTGTCTATATGTATTTTCTTTTTATCCTTTGCGTGCTTATTTTTAAAGCATGGTCTCATGTAGCCCAGGCCGGCCTTGAACTCCCAATCCTTCTGCTTTCACCTCCAAAGTGCTGAGATTTCCATAGTGAATTACCTATCTTTGCATTTATTTTCTTAAGCTATATTATAAGAGCTGTTATAGAAAATGGATTGTATTATAAATACTAAATAATACATTTCATGCTTAATTTTCCTTTCAGATTATGTCAAGACCAAGTCGTGTTTCGTTGATTCTGACCCTATGGAGCTGTAAAATGATTCCTCTCCCAGGAACAAGCATACAGGTTCTCAGCAGACATGTACGCCTCTGTCTGTTTGATGGTAGTAAGGTAAGAATTAAGTCCACTGAGAACTGAGTCAGGTCACCCCAGGATAAGGGAAAAGGATTTTATTAGTATCACATATTACATATTTGTACATTAAGCGGCTATTGCCTGGTCCCCCCCCCCCCGATTACATATACACATATCTGTATGTACCCATACACACATAGGAATAGAAGTAGGTGGTAGTGCACGCATACCATTTCTGATTATGCAGGTTTAACTCCTGGCTCCTTAAGTGGTTCATTATGATATTGAACATCACAGATAATGTATCTGAAGTTCTGATGCTTATCACCTACTCAAATTGCAATCTTGTTAACAATGATATTTATTAGTAACTATAAATTGTTATATTAGGCCAGCTGAGCAAGCAACTTCCAAAACTATGAAATGACAGACAACTGGCTGCCTAGACAGTCCCCAGTTTCTATAACATTGGAGCATCTTCTTCAGCCTTCTGGCCAAGCATGTCTCACAGACTTAGTTTTGGAGCAGGAAATAAGATTTGCCCATTCTGTCTTTGCAGAATCAGGGCATTGATTTACCTGCATTGAAGCTTTGGTCCATCTTTGGACTGTATATAGTCTGTTGAGAGAGCAGGGATATTTCTGCCCAGTAAGAATTATCTTGTGATGGAGATTGTTTGATGCTCACTGTCTCCTTCCAAATCCAATGAGAACTGTCAGGAGCTGACAGTCTCATGTCAAAAAAATATTTTTAAATAATAAAAATATTTTAAATGCCATATTGTACAGCTCTCTTGAGGTTTTTGAAGACCATCTCCATTGAGTAAGCAAATGTTGCTTGTCTCTAACAACTTAATATCTGAATAACTTAGAACCTCTGAGATTAACTAACATGTTATAAAATCACAACTTTGAATGATTATCAACTTGCATTTCTTAATTATCCTAAACAGTTTGTGAGAGTTGCTGTCATAAGGACTAAAACTTCACATTGCAATTTAAAAAAGTACTTAGGTACAATACCTAATCAAAATATAGCCTTAATTTTGTATCAATATACAAAGATCTATAGGAGTCGATCCAATAACTACCCTTTTTCCTATCATTCTCTATGTCTATAACCTTAATTTTGTATTAATAACAATGATCTATAGGAGTGTATTCAATAATCTATCCTTTTATCTTATCAATTCTAATTATATATCCATATTCCCCCTCTTTTTTCTTTTCAACTCTTCTCCTCCTATATAAGAGAGAAAGAAGGATAAAGAAAGAGAAAGAAATCCCTGAGCCTAACCTCCTACTCCTTGCTTAACAAGACCATATAACAAGTTGTAACCATTCCCCCTAAACAACATTTATAACCCATCAAATGACCAAAGAATCATCCACCCCACTTTTTGGGAATGGGACATTGCTCTCTTAAAACTGCTTCCTGCTGAATTGGGATGCAGAAAACCTGTTTGGGGGCCCAAAAATGGAAAAATGGCTAAGCAATTTAATAGTAACATTTATTGTCCAGTCTCTATATGCTCAACAATTTGAATGTCCTGAGCAGTTTGTAGTTCGAAGCTGGACTTTGGGTAGGAAAGTTCAGGGCTTTATTGAAGTCCTGTCTGGAACAGTCTTTGAGGCTGGGCCATCTCAGCAAGCTGTTCGAAGTTGTTCTGGATGCAGACTTTTGAGGAAACAACTATTGAGGCAGTCTATGAGGCTGGATTATTGGGGCTACTTGTCTTCTTTGGTGTCTGGTCACTTTGTTCTGAAAATACATAATTTCTCACAAGTAATATATAGTTGTGTAATTACCAAAATGCCTTGGATGTGCAGGATGCACAAATCAATTAAGGAATATTTTCTGTTCTTGGTTTGAACAGAAGAAAGACATTTGTAAGTCTCCATTCATGCCATATATATGCTATATATAATCTATTTTTAAATTGAAAATACAGCATAAGACTGTATGGAGTTTAAGTATTATCTTCTACAGTTGACATAAATTTATTAATTGATTAAAACAGGTCTATTCTGTGTTGTTCTGGCTTTTTGTAGATTAGGTTGGCCTCAAACTCAAAAGGAATCTATCTGTCTCTGTCTTTGTCTCCCACATTTTTGGATCAAAGGTATGCATTTATATTTTTTTTCTTTCCTTTTCTCCTTTCTTTGGAGATTTAGTTTCTATGTGGATATATCTATCCTTATTAAGACAGGGTTTCTCTTTGTAGCTTGGGCTGTCTTGATTTGCTCTGTAGAGCTCTGTAGATTAGATTGGCCTCAAACACACAAGGAACCTGTTTTTTCCTTGTCTCCCAGGTTTGAGATCAAGGTATGAATTTAAATAATTGAATTACTTTTATTAAACAATAGCATTAATTAAACCATTTTGTATTAGTTTGAGTTCCAATTCTCCCTTGGAAACTTCATTCTTTTTTTTTTTTTTTTTTTTTTGGTTTTTCAAGACAGGGTTTCTCTGTGTATCTCTGGCTGTCCTGGACTCTGCTTTGTGGACCAGGCTGGCCTTGAACTCACAGAGATCCACCTGCCTCTGCCTCTCGAGTGCTGGAATTAAAGGCGTGCACCACGACACCCAGCCGGAAACCTCATTCTTAAGGAGATTGGTGTAGAATAGCATGATATGCTGTTTTATGTTAGCTTTTCTTAACTGTTGGCTGTGGGAGGCATGCAGTTTGCATGTTCTTCCCCAGCCTAACTCTGGATCCTTACATTGTTTAACAGAAGATATCTTTCTCTCTCTCTTTTCCAAGACAGGATTTCTCTGTGTATCCTTGTCCTGGATGCACTTTGTAGACCAGGCTATCCATAAACTTAGAGATCAGCCTGCCTCTGCCTCCCAAGTGCTGGGATTAAAGGCGTGCACCAACACACTCCACGATTAACATATCTCTTTTAGGGGCAGAATGCTTCTTGAAAACAGTTCTCCAGTGGGAACCCCACATCTAAGGAGACTGGCTTGTGACACTTTCTCTTTATGTAAATTTAAGATTATATGTATTTGTCCATTAGATCAGTAAGGAATTATTAAACTGAACATCAAGGGAAAAATGTGTCATTCTTGAATTCTGGACTGTCTTTAGTAGCAGCCTTATCTTATTACCAGGGTTCCCACCCTGCCTTCATTGTTTAAACCAGGCTGGTCTAGAATTCAGAGATCTGCCTGTTTCTTCCTCTAGTGTGATGGGATTAAGGGCGTGTGCTAGTACCATCCTGTTCAAATATTTCACTTAAATCCCAGATATTAATAACTCTGTAACCTAGAGAATAACTCTGAACTGTAGTAACAATTTGAAATCTGCCCAAAATCTTCAAAAATCTCTTATGTTTTAACAATGCCAAACCACAAAAATATCCTTTATACATCCCGATATAGGAAAATCAAAGACATCTGAGAAAAAAATCAAGCAAAGAAACAAGAACATTCCAAAAGCCTTAGTTTAACTGTGCTATCCCATGCTGCAATTAAAGTTTTGTTCATTATTCCTTGGATTATAGTTTCGACTGTAATTCCTTGGTGGGCCTTTACCAGATACTCTTGACAAGTACCTAGAAGCCAGGGAGCTGTGAGCTCCAGTTGCCATCAATTTTGTGTTATCTATCAGGAAGGGCCTCCCTCCTTCCTCCATTATCATTGTTGGCAATTTAGCATTCCATTGGTAAGCTCTTTCCTTTAAGCCTGTCCTAGTCTAAATTTTCTCAGAAAAGATACACAGAGGGTATTGTGACAACTGACCACAATTGTCAGGGTAAAAATCATTTGCACACTAAGAGAAACAAACTCAATTGAAATCCAAACATATTGAGGCATTATGAATTCCTCCATTTTTAATCTAGGTGGTTAATTCCACTCTCAAGCTCTGTTTAGAAGGCTGCCAGTTTTTTAGTATGTAAGGAGAGCTAAGCTTTCCACCTTTGCTGCAAGGCAGTAGCTTTTGTTAGGGAGCTGCTCCTTTGAAATGTATTCAGGTTCAGCTCCCCACTCTTTGACTAGGAAACTACCTTTTACCTGGGCCTTCTCAGGATGTAAGCATGGATTCTAATTGCTGTAGTTGACCACCATTTGTTGAAAAAATGGCTAATTAAATTATTTAAAAATATTTATATTATCATTAATTGGTTCAGCAACTGTTAATCCTTAACCCACCATTATGAATGAGCACACAGACACCACATGAATTTTAGCAAGCCTTGGCCTGAATTGTGTATTCCTACCCCATCTAAGATAGCTCTTGATTCTATTACCCCAATATGACTCCATATATACATATGTCCCTTTGGACTGTTGTTCTCCATGCTATATCGATGTTCTAGGCCACATGGAATGATCTTCTTTTCTCTAACCCATGGCATGTGTCCTTCTTGCCTGCTCCTGGCTGGAATGCAGTTTTCCTCTGTCTAAAGTGCAGGCTTCTTGTTCTAATCTCAGGAAGTCCTGCCTTCCTATACTCTTTCTGCCCAGCTAATTGGCCATGAGTGACTTTTATTAACCAATCAAGAGAATGCCTCAGAAGGGGTGGTAACCAGATCTCAGCATTGAAATCAACCTATCAGAAGCAATGATATTAGACCTTTTCTCAACATCTCCCCCTTTATGTCTAACAAAAGGCTCCTTTCTTAATAACAATAAATACAACAATAAAACACAATACAGTGGTGGCCTAGGCCACCATGACCCTTTTTCCAGTAATTAAATACACTAAGACCTTTTTATGTATCAATACTTAGCCCTTAGCTGGGCAGTCTCTCAGCTAGCTCACTTAAATTAGCCCCAGACCACCTAATTCTAACCAACCACGTAGTTTATTATACCTCCTTGGGTCACAGAGCTCACATGTGGATGTCCTCTGCTCCAGTGACCTGGCAGGGGACTTCCTCTTTGTAAAACCCAGGGTTCTTTTGGGGGGGATCCAAGTCCCACCCTCCTGTACTCTTTCTGCCCAGCTAATTGGCCATCAGCCTGCGACTTTTATTAACCAATCAGAGAGTGTCTCAGAGAGGGTGGTAACCAGATCTCTAGCACTGAAATCAGCCTCCAAGGACCAATGCATTAGACCCTCCTCCAACAACCTACTGTTAGACTCAGCCCAAGTCTTAACTAGAGTACTACATTTTCGACAAATATATACACTAGTGTAACTAATGCCTGAACTAAGGAAACAAAGCATTGCTATGTCTATACAATAATCATACAAATAATCTGTACAAAATCCCACTCTTCTCCTCCCTGATTCTAGAGACTGTTTTTCACCCAGCACCAAACAAAGCCTGAATGATTTCTTTTTTAAGCAAACACATCTTTTATGAGAAAATTCTTAGTTCCTGGATTGAAATTTGTAGCTTTAAGTGCAAATACTGGAAAGAGTAAAGACTCAAAGTCAGTTAGTTACCATCCTAAAACCTAGGAATAGAAGAGTAAGGTAAGCCTGAAAGAAGCAGGAAGATGAAATAACAGGAGATGAAATTAATAAAATAGGAGAAAAGATGAACCAGAGAGAAAACATTAAAAAGTGGATTTGTTTTTTTAAAGAATCAAATTGAAAGGTACCTGGTAAAACTGATCAAGAAGTTGTTTTTAAAGAGCAAGAAAACAAATTACTGATATCTGAATAGAAATAGGGACATAACACAAATCCTTCAGACATTAGGGGGATAATATGAGATCTTACAGTCAATTTTATGCCAACAAATTTGGCAACACTAATGAAACAGTTTTTTGGGAAACCATAATTTATTGAAACAAAAGTAAAAATGAGTAATGTCTGTGAAAGGAATGGAAACTTAGCAAGAGATCTTTCTCCAGGGAATACTCTGGGCCCAGATGGTTCCACTAAAGACATTCCTAGCATAAAAAGTGATAGAACCAATCTCCCATGAACCTCTTGTGGAGAACAGGTATGAAGAAAATGTTTCATCTTATAAAGCTAGGAAAAACATGGTACCAAATATGACATAAAAAGAAAGAGAGAGATTACAATACCAGTATCCTTCATGGCTGTAGAAACTCAAATCCTAATCAAAATACTCAAATTGAACCTAGTGGTGTAGAAAGGACACCATATCACAGCCAGGAGGAGTTCCTTCCCAGAATTCAGATGTGCACACCTATGCAGCTAACAAATAACACAACAATCTATTGTAATCTATCATATTGACAGCACAAAGAAGAAAGACCATATAAACATAGAAAAGTCAATACATGTAGAAACATTTGGGAAATTTCAATGCCAGTTCATGATTTCTAAGAAATTTTCTGCAAAGTAGAAATAGAAGGGAATTTCCTGACTTTGTAAAGGGCAATATGAAAAACCCAATGTCATATCACAACTTAAAAGGAAAATATCAAATACTTTTTTAAAGATCAGGAACAACTCAAGGATATCTGATTTAAAAAAAAAGTGAGTCAATTTTTTTAAATAAATAAGACTTGAACAAACCCTTCAGAAGAAGAAAAATGCTTGGGAAACCAGTATGTGTATTTGAACATGTAACAAATTATCAGGGAAATGGAAAGACAGACCACAGTAAGAGGGACCCCTCCACCCTCAAATATAATACTACAAGTAGGTCAAAAGTCAGAAGGTGGAAGAAGACACGCCATTGACATTAGTCCACAAAGTAGATACTACACAGTGACGAAATATAAATTGCCAGAGGACATAACAGTCCCAAGTGTGTGTAGCCACTGGAGCTTCAAAATGCATAAAATTAAACCTACATGATCCTGAAAAAGGAAATGAGCAAAGCCATAGTATGGTTGAAAACTCTAACATTTGTCTCTCAGTAACACAGAACTAACTTTAAAGTAAAAGTCTAAAAGAACGAGTAGCATAAACTAGACCAAACAGATCCACTTCACCTCAGAAGAGTGTGGGCCAGTAAGTGGCTCAGTACGTAGAGACAGGGACCCTTCAAACCTGAGATCTGAGTTCCATCCCTGGGACCTACATGGTGGAAGGAGAGAATCAATTCCCACAAGTAATCCCCTGACATCTACATGCATCCTGTGGCAAGAAATCCCCTCCCACACTCCCCAAGAGATAAATAAATGTAATAAAATTTCAAAAACAGTAAAACACACATACTTTTAAGTGTATATGGAATGCAGTCCTGAAGCAGAACACAAGCCTACACAAATCTCAGAGAATCTATACCCACGTAATGCATGGTCCTTGACCACATGGATTTAAAACAGTGTGCTGGCTCATCTTCATTTTCTTGACCAGGCTTGGAACCACCTAGGAGACATCTCCAGTTATATATTTGAGAACATTTCCAGAGACACTTAACTGGAGAGGGAAGACCCATGCAGAGTGGGTGTGGCAGTCCCACAGACTGAAGTCACAGTCTGAAGAGGATGTGAGCTGAACCTCAGCATTTAGCTCTCTGTGCTCCCTGACTGAGGCTATAGTATAAATAACTGCCTCAAGATCTTGTGGCCACATCGAAAGGAGCTTTCTTGCCACCATATTCTCTGCCATGGTGGGCTGCACTGTCAATCAATGAGCTGAGATGAACCGCCTTCCTTAAGTTTCTGTTGTCAGTGATTTGTCACAGTGGTGAGAAATTAACCGATACAAACAGCAGTAACAGAAAGATCAGTCGAGGAGCTCTGCAGTATTTAGAAAGCAATAGATTTATCAATAATTCATGTGTTAAAGGAGAAATTAGAAGATTTTTATACTCAATGGAAAATGAAACTGAAGTGTAATTTATGGAGATGTTGGGTAAGCATGGGGGGGTAGGCTCTTGCCCTAAATGTGTACAGTAGTAAAGAATCCTCCCATGCGTAGGCAGGGAGACAAGGCCATCACAAGGAAGAGGAAGGACAGAAGAGGCAAAGGTCCTTTCAGAGAAAGGACTTTGGAGCGAGGATCCCCGTGTGACAGGTTGGAGAGATCAAGAAGCTCACGCTGAGAGGAACTGGAGGACAGCAGTGTAAGATGCAGCTCCAGCCGCCATTTAGGCTGTACCACTGCCTTAAAAACAGTAGGGGGCACTGTGGAGGTGGCATGGTTAGGTTTATATTTTGTGAAGATCTCTGACTTCTCTCTTTTTTTTTTTTTGGTTTTTCGAGACAGGGTTTCTCTGTGTATCCTTGGCTGTCCTGGACTCACTTTATAGACCAGGCTGGCCTCGAACTCACAAAGATCTGCCTGCCTCTGCCTCCCAAGTGCTGGGATTAAAGGCGTGCGCCACCACCGCCCAGCTCGATCTCTGACTTCTCTCTAAAGAACAGTTTGCAGAGGAGCCCAAGGGAGTATAAGTAGACTACTTCAGGATCAGGGAGCTTGCAACTGCTTGGTGGTCAGAAGACAGCTGTCATTGTCAAGTGAACAAAATATGGAGCCAGCTCACTTAGGGGTAACCAGCTCCACCACTTGTTGGCATGAGACCTTGACCAAATGGCTTGACTTGCTCACACTGCATTGTGAGGACTGAGTTAATAGGAGGGAGGTACTTAGGACAGCACTCAGAGCACAGGAGTGCTATTTATGTGTGCTTGGTTGCAGCGTAGAAGGAGGAGCTGCAGAGGGAGATGGAGAAGGTCACAATCAACCAGATGTGGTGGACTAGATGGGCAGGGCAGAGGGTTCAGCAGGCAGGAGGTCCTAGACTCCCACATATGCTGGACGAGTTCTTCCTTTCATTTGAACCTGGAATGTGTTAATAGTGACCATTTCCACATCATCTGTACAGAACCACTGCCAGTAAGTGTCACTAGTGACCAAAAGGAGATGAACTGCCT
Source organism: Lophiomys imhausi (assembly GCA_907164525.1). Taxonomy (NCBI): domain Eukaryota; kingdom Metazoa; phylum Chordata; class Mammalia; order Rodentia; family Muridae; genus Lophiomys; species Lophiomys imhausi. Next base: position 6,421,454 of record CAJQZJ010014957.1, read on the forward strand.
TTTATTTGTTTGCTTGTTTGTTTGCTTGTTGTTTTGGAGACAGTATTCCAGACACACACTCCCAGGCTGGCCTCTCAAAAGAACTGGGATCCCAGCTTTGTTTGTTTGTTTGCGGCAATGTCCTAGTTATGTTTCCAAGGCTAGCCTAGAACTCTGAGTGTTGCCCGGACTAGCCTGGTATTCATCCTCTTTCTTCTGGTGGGATTGCAGGTATACACTAGCACACACTGCTCCAGTTTCAAGTTTGGTTTTTAACTAACAGATAAAAATAATAGAACTTAAACTAAAATCATAGACATTAACCCCTGAAACTGATTTGTAACAGATTTCCTGTTATAAGTGCATCTAGTAGGAATACACATCCTCATGATATTTACTTAAATTATTCAATAACAAATCTAAGACTGCCACAAATAGGAAGCGCTCCTATCAAAACCAAGTAAGGACATGCTGCTTATAGAGACAGCCCCCTTACCCAGCCCAGTTCTATAGAGACAGCCCCCTCACCCAGCCCAGTTCT
>CAJQZJ010014957.1:6423355-6442964 GCA_907164525.1 Lophiomys imhausi
ACAATGACATTTTACAGAGAGGCATAAGCTTATCTTAGGCAAACAATGACATTTTACAGAGAGGCATAAGCTGGGGTCTTTCACTGAGGACCTGCCCCAGAGACTGTATCCTTAGAAAAATAGTTGTAATAGTTATCAGTAGGTTTAGTGGTTAGGTCTTAGTGGTTGTAGGCATTCTTAGGGGTTGTAGGAATTTATAGGAATAGTAGTTAAGTAAGTGTATTTGTTATAACTGAATATAGTTAGTAATAAATAAATGTTTAATAATTTAAAAGGTTGGGTTTCACACACATGCACAGAGAGAGACAGACACAGGAGAGAGCGCTCATCTGTGCTTTCCAGTGCAGCCATTGTGATGACTGGGACTCAGAAATGAGGTTTCTTAAAGGCCCTGGCATGTGGTTTCAAATGAGAAATATCTTGTTTCAGGTTCTGAGTAATATCCATACAGTCCGAGCCGTGTGGCAGCCTAAAAAGCCCAAAACATGGACCTTTTCTCCCCAGGTAAGTCATCTGCTGAGTGGTTGCCTTCACCTGTGCTGTGTAAGATGCATCCGAGGCTCCCCAAGTGTGGTGCACGGAGCATGTAGTGTGTAGAGTCAAATGGAAATCGTTATAGATTTTATTGTTCTTTGACAATTTTGGCAGAAATCTCTCAGGCCCCTGACTCACCTAAGCTGTGATCACAGTCTCTCAGTAGATTTCAATTTTAGGAAATGTCCTTTGATGGAGCAGAAAGCCAGAAGGTAAGATTAGGATTGGGATGTTTTTCAAAATGCAGTCTTCCAGCTGTGCTAATGGCACTTGTATTTTCCTCAGATAAAAATCAAAGGCAACACACCTCAGGGGCTGACACATTACACCCAGATCCTCAAGGCTGTGGTTAGAGCTTCAAACCAGAGTCAGTTTCACACACACACTCGTGAGTCAAGGGAGTCTTCATGTTCTTTTTACATATTGTCTGTGGTTTGCTTTCTTCCTATCTCCAAGGACTCGTTATTTCAGCATTTACTTCCCTCCCACAACCAACTCCTTTGTTCCACTGAGCTCTGGAGCCCTGCATACCCCTTCCTGCAGCAGGTCTTAGCCCAGGACGGAAGGTCAGGGAGAGGGCACAGGCTGCTGGAGGCTCAGGACCTCATTTGATATAGCTTGTATCCTCACTCCTCTGTGGCACACACCTCAAAGCCCTTTGTTTCCCTCACACGTGCCTTCAGGGAATGTTGCTCATGTTTTGGCTCAGCCTATCACTGTCAGCTCCGTCATCTCTGTGCATTCGAATTGTTAAAGGTAGGACTTTCTGTTTTCCAGGATGTGAGGATGAGCTGCTGGAAGGAATAAATCAGTATGAGTGACCTTCTTAAGTGCAGCTCAGCACGTCCTGTGCTCTAGCTATGTGGGAATTTACATGAACACACACATCCGTGAATAGCGGCAAGACCCACTACTGATGGGCACTGTAATCTTCAGTCCTTTTGTGGTAGTTAATGTAATATAGCACACAAATGTGTTTTGTCACACCTCTGGGAACTGACATACAGTGCTTTGTTTTTTGCCTGTTCTAGGCAAAAAACAAACAAACAAACAAAAAAATCACCAAAAAAAGTTTAAGGTAATCTCCCTGTCAACAGAGAAGCTAAATGTTTCTACTTCCAATCATTGACTTGTAACTCTGGTCCATCTACTTTCAAGAAAGGTTTTGTTTGTTTGTTTTCCATTCATCTGCCTAGCACATCTGTGTGCTAAAACACAGCATGCAAATGAAGGTCAGAGGGCAGCATATAGGAGTCAGTACTTTCCTCTGTGGGTCCAGGGATCAAACTCAGGTCTTTGGAATGGCAGCAAGCCCTTTGCTCATTGAGCCACCTCAGTGTCCCCCATCTCCCTCTAGTATAATGCAGAGGCATGAGCCCTTCGCAGATGGATGAAGCTGAAAGGCCGCCTATTCTTTATTTTTGTCGGTAACCTTGTTTCCCTTGTCTTTTTAGGTCACTGGCATCTTGCCATCCCTGCTCGATGGTGACTGTTTTATCAGGTCCAATTCTCCAACTCCAGACCTTGGGATATTATTTGAACTTGGCATTTCTTACATTCGCAATGTATGTCAAAACTGAGAGACAAAGTGCCCTCAAAGGGAAACTGCTAGAAGTGTGTCTGATCTACAAGCAAAGTAACAGAAGCTGTGTTAGCTTACACTTGTGTTGCGATAGTAAAATGCCCTGACAAAAGCAACTCAGGAGAAGGGTTTATTCTTGCCTACAGTTCAAGGAATCATTCCACCATGGCAGGGAAAGCATTCCAGGCAGCAGAGGGAGGCCAGCTAGTCCCTTTGCAGCAGCAATCAAGAGGGAGGCAGCCACTGAACAGAAAGTGGGGCTGGACTATAAGCCTCAAGGCCACCCCAGTGACTCACTTTCCAACAGGGTCCACCCACTAAAGATTCTACAACCAAAATCCCAAACAGTACCAGCAGGCACTGGGGACCAGGTATTCAAACACACATGCCTATGGGGAACATTCATGCTTAAACCACAACAAAGGATTTCTGTATATCAGAAATTGAACTATGAAGGAACCAGAGTGATGGTGATTCTCATTTTTAGAAAGTATTATATCTCATTTATGGGTGGCCACAGTATGGAGGTCAGAGAACAATTGTAGGAGTCAACTCTCTCCTTTCACCATGTGGTCCCAAGCATCAAGCTCCAGTTGTCAGGTGTAGCAGCAAGCACCTTGGCTCACTCAACTGTCTTACCACCCGAGCTTTTATGTGGTACTGCTAAGTGGTATTAAGGCAACAGGGTATTTGTTAATATTTGTAGCATCATTGAACTCCAGTAGCTTCTAAAGAATGAAAACTCATAAAGCCTGGGACTTTCCAGAGGTAATTAAATAGTCCTGGAGTATTCCAGCGAGGTCTTCCTGGGACAAAGGCCACTTAACTTTGTAGGTCATAGTTCTTGCCCAGGGACTTGAGAGAATGACAGGGGGACATCAGAAATGTGCTCTAATGTGTGTGCTGAGAAATACTAAGCCTACTGGTGTGTACCCTCACTAGTGACTCCACACGTCCATGTATGACGACAGCTTAGCCCTGCAACTACACAGGGAGCTGTCCCAGGGAGTCCATGTTAATTTACTGTATTGTCCTGCACATCTTCAAGGTATATGGGCAGGACATGAGAAGAGCCAAGTGAGTCCCCCAGGAGTTAGCAGGAGGGCTGAGCTCCCTAACAAAGGGATCCTTGAGTTATTGATTCCTGCATTCCATGCCCCGTAAAACAAAGCTTCAAAATGCCATGTAGTATCCTGTGATTTGACATTGACCCCAAACTGTATACAGCACTGGAGACCCAGTAGACCCAGTAGCAACAATTACCTCAGGATCAGGTTTAAGGGACCTTTCAAAGCTACTGTGACAAAGCAGGATTGTCCTTTGAAGTACCACTTTTAATATCTGGCCTACAAGTAAAAATGGAGACTTGGCATGTCACATCTTATTTTCTCAGAGGGACAGCTTAGTCCTTAGAGTGAATGTTGTCTGGGCTGCTTCCAGAGGACTCAGGTGTGCTCACAAGTGGCTAACTCAGACACCATTCCATGTGTTTATTTTGTAGTCTACTGGTGAGAGAGGAGAGTTAAGCTGTGGCTGGGCGTTTCTTAAGCTTTTCGATGCCAGCGGAGTTCCTATTCCAGCAAAGTAAGTGGGCTCATTATTCCTTACAAGTGAGCAACTTCGTAGAAAATTCCTAGGGACTGTCTGTCTTGGGTGTGTTCTGTTAATATTTTGGGAAGAGGGCTTTTCGTATTGACCATAGTGTTTGAGGGAACATGGGAAAACATTATACATTCTCATCCTTGTGAGAAGGAAATGACCCAGAGAACCCGTGCTTTAAAAGATGCTTGCATGGACTGTCTGCTGAGAACGTTGAGTCCGTGGTCCCTGTGGGTTCTCGCACCTCACCACGCTAAAAGTAGAGCCTGGCACTCTTCCGAGCGCAGGTAGCTGAGTCTGCGATGCTGTGCCTTCCGTAAGGCAGGTCAATGACGCTTCTTACACTGAAGCTGAAGAGCGAGAGCAGAATGGGCCAATACCGTGTCACACACACACTAGCGTGAAGAGCTTGCCTCCCCCTCTCAAGAAATAACAAGAAAATAGATGAGCTCAGTTTTACATTGGGGGAGTAAAGACCTAAGCCGAGGACATGAGCAGTGAACACACAGGAGGGATGCAGGAGGGCAGAGGAGAGGCAGACAGGGACTAACGTTCTGGGTGCGAAGTTCTCCTGTCCAGAGCTCTGGGCCCAGCTCCTCCTGGGTGATCATTCAGGTTCCTTAATATCTCCAGGTTTCAGTTTTCCCCATCTCTAATCTGGAGATTACTTTCTACATCACAGCCTCATGTGAGGATTACTTTGGTGCCACTTTCCTCATAGACCCCTCCTCACCACTGGGCAAAGGTAAGGTCCTGACCACCAGTTGTCTGACATCCCCCTAGCAGGAAGGCAAGGGAATTTGGTTCCACTGGGCCATTATGGAAACCCTGATTTCTTATGATTTTTAAAATTATATTATACCCGGTATAATATGTTATAATGTATTACAATATAGCTCAGGGTTATGTTGTACTTAGTAGAGGAGGTAAGGAAATGTACATATCCACCTTTCCAGAAGTGGAGTCGCAGCTGTCTTTAATCACCTTCAGTGTGCTGTGTGAAGGAAAATGCAGAATGAAATTGAACACCGTGACTCCACTTTTGTTCATTAAAAGCTGTGTGGATGGATCCAGGCAAACTTCCCTGAGGAGCCTAAGCTTGTCTCTGCACATAAGTTCCACTTCCATGGAAGAGAAGCACACGGGACACAGGGGCAACACAGGGATCCAGCACTTCCTAGCAAGGTGGTGGAGGGGGGGAGGGGTATAGTGGAGATTCATGATTTCATTCCAAATAATGACTCAATACATCTGAAAACTAGTCACTATTATTGGCACAAATCATTTTAGTGATGTCGGAACCTTCCTCTTCTCCGTGTGGAAAGCCACACTTCCTGCAGTTTGTGCTGAGAGTCAGTCTGTTCAGTTGCTACCTCATGGAAGCACCTTGATTTTCATTTACCGATAAGTTGAGTAAAATTCCCATGAATGACTTGATGCTAAAAAGCACCCTGGCTGAGACTGCTGCACAAATGCCCATGACATGGACCAGTCACCTATGCTCTTCTTTATAGGACATACGAACTCTTCTTGAATGGTGGCACTCCTTTCGAAAAAGGTGTTGAAGTGGACCCTTCAGTGTCCAGAAGAGGTACAGCCCTCATGTGTGACCCTGTCAGCTGGCTTCTCATCACTATGACTCTGTCCCAAGCAAGTTAAAGGTGGGAGGGTTTAGTTGGGTGTACATCTCCACAGGGTTCAGTCTGTGGTCACTGGGTCTGTGTTAGCAAAGAACATCATGGCAAAGTGTGTGGTGAAGAAGTCTTTTTCTCCCATGATGGCTGGGGAGCCACGCAGAAGGACAAGGGTCCCTGGGTCTCCTTCATAGGCACAGCCCCAGTGGTCTAAGTGTGTCTTTGAAGCCCCCAAAGGTTCCACCATCTCCATATTCTGCAGGCTGGTGAGCATCCTGTAATGTGCAACTCTTTTTAGGTGTGTGTGTGTGTGTGCATGTATGTATGTATGTATGTCTCTGTACTACATTCATGCTTGGTGCCTGTAGATGTCAGAAGAGGGCATTGGATCCCCTGGAACTGGAGTTAACAAGATGCTTGTGAGCTAACATGTGGATGCTGGGAACTGAACCAGGAACTTCTGCAAGAGCAGCCAGTGCTCTTAACAATGAAGCCAACTCTCCAGCACTTACGGGCTTTTGAGTGACATCTAGATCCAAACTTTATTACCATCCTTTCCTTAAAGATGAAGCAAGCAGTAGAGCAGCGGAGAATGCAACTGCAACCTAACAAGATACACTTTCCCCTCAGGATCACAGTCCTTAATGCATCATTAGTATGAAAATTAAGCAACTTAACCCAAGTGTTTATTTTTGTTGACACCTCTGAGACTCTGAGGTAGGAACTGTGAAGAATGGGGACTTTGCCTCAGCTCCTTTAGGGTTTCTGTTGCTATAATGAAACATGAACAGATGTTTCCTCCCATGGGGTATACCTCCACATAGTAGTCCATCATGGAAGGAAGTCAGGTCAGGAACTCAGACAGAGCAGGAGCTGATGCAGAGGACAGACATGGACGGGGTGCTGATTACTGGGCTTGCTCCTCATTGCTTGCTCAGTCTGCTTTCTTAGAGAATCCAGGACCACCAGCCCAGGGATGATCCCACCCACAATGGGCTGAGCCCTCCCTCATCAACCACTAATTAAGAAGAAACAGGCTTGCCTGCAGCCCGGTTTTATGGAGGCATTTTCTCAACTGAGGTTCCCATCTCTCAGATGACTAGTTTGTGTCAAGTTTGCATAAAAATTAACCAGCATAATACTTGTGACAGATGCAGAATGAGTGACAAAAGCTGTTTCAAAGGGTGTGGATATTTAAACATATACCAAGTTGTCCTCCAGAAAAACCAAGTGCCCTTAATATTATCCACCCAGCAGTGTGCTACAGAAGCAGGGAAATGGACAGTAAGACAGATGCGAGCCTTCCTTAGAGAGTGTGAATCCAACAAACATGTAGTACCTTGGCCTCCTCCACCATCTGGGTCCTGGCTTGGTGCTTCAGACCCTCACCACTGCCACTGCCCCACAGTGCCCATGTCCCACCTCTCAAAACAGACAGAGCCTAGGAGTCTAGGGATCTATTAGTTCCACATGGAGCCAGGCATATTTTATCAGCTCCCTTTTTTCATGCTGCAGAGCATCTTGTCACAGTGGCCTGTGGAGTGCCCTGTATAGACACATGCGCATTCACGTCAGGACAGGCCCATGGAACCTGGGCGGGTGAGCACCACCTCTCACGCAGTCCAGCAACACTGGCTAGAGATTCTCACTAAATGTGTGTTTAAATGAGCACTGTCCCAAGCACTTAAACTCTGACTCCACATTCCTGATGTCTTTGTAGCACAAGGCAGTGTTTTCCGCCAGATGATAAGCATGAGGAGGCAACCTCAACTTCTGGTGAAGCTTCGCTCTCTGAACAGGAGGTCCAGGGCCATGCTCAGGTGAGGGGCTGGCCTGAGAAACTCTAAGTCACTCTCTGGGGAGAGGGAGGTAGGGCTAAGTGAGGGGACGCTGACTGCTTACTTGACTTTTGTCTGTTCCCTTTGCCTCTTTGAGTCCTCTGCCAAACCCCAGGCAGGCAACAGAACAGTAATAACTCAGAGATTCACTTCTTCTCCAGGCAGCTCAAATAGTAGGTAATAGATATAAGGCCAGGAGAGGTGGCACAGAGGTTAACAGCACTTGCTACTCTTCCAGAGGACCTGGCTTTGGTTCCAGCGCCCACTTGGCAGCTCACAACCATTCATTACTCCATCTCCAAGGGATCCAATACTCCTCCATGGGCACCTGCACCCATGTGATACACACACATATACACCTAGGTTTTTAGATGATAGAAGTCATGTTAGATGATTTAGACACTCTTGAATAGGCAGGGCTTTACCAGTGTGTAGTCTTATCCTAAGGCCTTTTTTCTCTATGTCAGGTTTAGGAAGATCTAATTCCTGTGTAGCAAAATTACCTTTTTATCAAGCAGTTCTCTGAGTCTTGACAAATGTATATGATGATGAACGAGATGGAGAAGACCTCATTCTCTCTAAAAAAAAAAAAAAAAAGTTCTGGGGCTGGAGAGATGGCTCAGTGGTTAAGAGCACTGGCTGTTCTTCCAAAGGTCCTGAGTTCAATTCCCAGCAACCACATGGTGGCTCATAACCATCTATAATGAGACCTGGTACCTTCTTCTGAAGTGCAGGCATATATGTAGGCAGAATACCATATACATAATAAACATAAAAGAAAGAAAGAAAGTTCTGGGCTGGAGAGATGGCTCAGAGGTTAAGAGCATTGGCTGCTCTTCCAGAGGTCCTGAGTTCAATTCCCAACAACCACATGGTGGCTCACAACCATCCACAATGAAATCTGGTGCCCTCTTCTGGCCTGCAGGCATACCTGCAGACAGAACACTGCATACATAATAAATAAATAAATCTTTAAAAAAAGAAAGAAACTTCCCTTATGTTCCTTTGCAGTGAGTGCCCCAGCCTGAGCCTCAAGTAGCCACTCGTAGGTCTTCTTCCTCAATACTTCTACGTTTTCCAAACCATCATGAATAGTTCTGTGTAGACTTGGTATCTTTCACTCAGCGAGATGTACTGGAGGCCCATCCATGCTGCTGGTGTCTTTTCACTCTAAATGGTGCTGCACTTGATGGATGGTCACTGTTGGCTTGTCCATGCATTACCTCCTAGATCTGGTCAATCAGTAATAAAACTTCTCCAAATATTTGCATGCAATGCACATGTCTACATTTCTTATGGGTAAAAATACCTAGGAATGGAATTCCTGGCTTATATAGGATTGCTTTAACTTGATAAGAAACTGCCAGACTGTTGCCCACATGACTGTACCATTTGCATTGTCACTAGCGAAGCATCAGAGTTTCAGTCACTCTGCATTCTTGACAGCACTTGGTATTAGCTGTGGGGGGCGGGGTGGGCCATTCTAAATGGGAGGAACGTTTACCCCTGGTTATTTTGATTTGGATTTCCTTAGGAATACTCAGGGTCTGAGTCTTAGCAGATGTGCATGATGATGTAACAGAAGATCTCAGATCTACCACTGTCTCACTCAGTGCCCTGGAGTCAGTCACTTCTCTCAGGACCTCAATCCTTAAAACAATATCAGCCTGATCGAACTGTAATAAGGCTTAATGAAAGGAAGCATATAAAAACACTTGGCCCATATGTATGTGTAACACACACAAACACCTAGTGGTGCTTGCTGTACGTGTTATTACAATTATTTTATGCATAGATAAATATAAATGTGATTCCAGGATTTGTTCAAATGAGCATGTGTGGTAAGATCAGACATGATCTTTAAATAGGCTTTGAAGGGTTGAAGGATGTGACCATGGAGCACATAGGGAACCAGGGAAAGGGAAGAATGCACTTAGGACAGAGCCTGCTGCAGGGGACTGTCCTGCCAGGACCTGCACACTGGTCACCGCTCACCAGAAAGATAGCTCAGCAGATAAAGGTGTTTGCCGCTAAGTCTGAGTTTGATCTCCAAGGTCCACATGGTGGAAGGAGAGAAACAACTCCTAAAGGTTGTCTTCTGCCCATGCCACCCCCCCCACCTCCCATGTACACACAAGTGAATAATATAATTTTGATTGTTTTAATGAAGTAGGGAAGTGAAAAAGGGCTTGGTTTGTCCCTCAGAACATGGCTGTTTTCAGTCCAGGTTGTGCCGTCAGTCCAGACAGCCCTTCTTCTAGCCTCATGCTCAAGTGTCAGCAGCTATTAATAATGTGCTCATGGGCACTATTAACTCTTGGCTTTCTTTTCCTCCCTAACTATTCTAATCCACCCTCCCTCTTTTGGCCATTCTTCCCTTAAAAAATTGTTCCTTTTCAAGATGAGGGAACAAAAGCCTCAGAGAAGCAGCCTTTGTGCGAGAAAAGCCCAGTCCCCCTGTCTTCATTCTCCCTATTGCGACCAGGCATGCAAGGGTTCCCCAGCCGCCGTCAGGGACAGCTGTTAATGCTGCTTTCTTGGTTCAAATACTGCTTCTCATTTACTCTTTACTGTCTCAGGATCAAGCTGGCCTGTGGTGCTGAGGTCGGGAAGGCAGCTGTCTGAAACCATGATGGGCAAAAGTCCTTAGTCCCTCCCTGTCCCCCAGGTTTCAGGGACCAACCAAGGCGTGTGTTAAATCCAGCTCACAGAAACAGATGTGTGACATGATTCCCAAGGACAGATCTTCCTGCTTGTATGTGTGCTTCTTGGGGACTTCACTCCCGCTCTCTCCAGCCTCTCCTGCCCATCTGCTGTGTGTCTTTTTCTTTGGGACCCACAGGCTTAAGCTGTGTCTTGAAATTGCCATTCTGCTTTGAGCACCATGTTGGTGTGGTCCAAGCATGGGTTTCCCACAGAAGCCAGGCCATGGACTTCCTGGGGACAGAGGATTGTGGACGGTGAGACCTGTGCTGTGGGCTCAAGGAGAGAGGCTCAGCACCAGCCCACAGAGCTTCCACACCAGGGAAGTGAAGACAGGCGGGGCTGGCCTAGTCAGCATCCTCATTTCCATGACAAGCTACCCTCCATGGGTGGGAGATGATGGGTAACAAAACCTCCACATATTCTCCCTTTTAAAGCTCTGTCCCACTTCTAGCCCCAACCTTCCCCTGCTAGCCAACTTTATCTGTGTTTAAGTACAGTTCTCTTCTGATAGATGGTACTCAATGGGGCTCTTTCTGTTAGGCCAAGGAGCACACAACAGCAGAGGTCTGGCCACTGGAGAGAAGCCCAGTTTGAATTTTCATTGGTGCCCATTTTCATCTAAGACCCAGCTTGCTTGTGGCCCTTCACCCATCCAGCATTTTAGCATATGCCCTAGGTATCATCTGTAATCAGAAGACATGAAAATGCAAAGTGTAGACCCACTTCTTATACCAGTTTCTTTGCACAAGGAAGGGCTCTGGCCTGGGCCCACAGCCTCAATTTTGTAGTGAACCTCTTACCTGATAGTAGCTCCTTGTTCAGCTCCACCATGTTCCCCATTCTCTCTCTCTCTCTCTCTCTCTCTCTCTCCTTTCTTTTTTTCTGTGATAGGGTCTCTCTACTATGTATCTCTGGTTGTCCCTGCAACTCACTATAAGGACCAGGCTGGCCTTGAACTCACAGAGATTCACCTGCCTCTGCCTCCTGAGTCCTGATATTTAAAGTCATGCGCCACCCCAGCCCCCGCCTAGAGCCATTTTTCAAAGGTGCTTAACTTGATTCAGTTTGACCAAAGGCCCACATCTGAGGTCCTGAGGGGAGAGAGATCTGAGTTTAGGCTCTTGGGGTTCTGAATGTCAGGAAACATTGTTCCAGAGAAATGGTCTATGTAAATTCCTACAAAGTTATTTTCTTTTGTCTATTTGATGTATTCCCATCCTTTCTCTCTTTTACTTACATTTTACTCTTGTTAAAAATACAGTAAGAATGTTACTGCTGGAGCCCATTCCTTACACTCCATTCCTGATTTGCTGATCTTCAGGTGAAGTTAGAGTAAAGCATATTTTTACTTCTTTGGCTCATCCTTTAGTAGCTTAAAACTTTCTGGCCATCTTGGGTTTGGAAAAAGTGAGGCAGTTTCTAAGAAAAACAAGTGAAACACCATTGCCTCATGCAGTATGGAGGGGGAAGGAAAGGAGTGCCCATGCTGAAAGGGCCCCCATGCCTTCCAGACAGACGGAGCAGGCAAGTCTATAGGCAAGAAGGGGGCAGATAGAAGGAAGGGAGGTCCTCTCACCCCGGCAAAATCAGTGATAGGTCTTCAGCATGAGCCCCATACTTGGCAAACAGAGCACTGTCCACAGAGGCCACAGCCAGACAAGGAATCTCCTTAGGAGTCACAGCATGAACTCATAGGGCGTGGTGGCGTCAGGACACCATACGTGGCCCTCAACAGTGAATTATGGAATCTAGCTTGAATTTATACCAAATCAGGATTTTTTATGTGCTCAGTGAACCAAATAGTGCATACGACTATGGTAAGACAGCCTGGAAATGCAGGGATCGGGAATGGTCAGGGGTGGGGTGTTCATCTACATTCTGTGAAGTTAGTTACCTGTGGACTCCTTTGATCCTGCAACCCAGCCTTATAGCCACATTCATCTCTTCTAGCCAACTGGAAGCCTGAATGTTACCTGTGTGATCATATTCCCTTCTAAAACTTATTAAATATTAAAATGAGGGATTAATTATAAAGATTGAGGCCACTTTTATAACCTTTGAATTATGTTTGTCCTGAGTGTAAAGCAAAAGTCTTATATAGTTGATTTATCTTTTTAAATTCCTTCTTTCAATCTATACATTTTGATTGGGGAATTTTTGATCCACTTACATTTAATGTGCTTGTCCATTGGTGGTGCCATCATTTTGGCATTTGTTATTTATTTTCTGTATGTCTTGTAGAATTTTTCTTTCATTTTGTTTCATATTGTTTTCCTTTGTTTAATTGATTTTTTTTCCACTGACACTTTTGATTCCCTTTCCATTTCCATTAGTGTATAGTCTGTAAATCACATGTATTTGTTTACACACACTTGTGTGCATGTGTGTGTTTACCATGGAGAGTACATGTTCCACCCCAAAATTATTATAATCTATTTTAGATGGATACCATCTTAACTTCAATATTAAATTATTTTGAGCCCTTGCTATATACTAGACACTGTATTAAATGCTATAAATGCTTCATTTTAATCCTTCCAGTAACCTGAATTTCAGGTATTACACTTGGCATCCTACAAATAAGGAAACAAAAGCACACAGTGATTAATTAACCCCTAGACTGACTGCTAAGAAGTAGCAAAGTTGGGATTCAGTTCAGGTCTGTCACGCCTCCTGTGTCCCACCCAGCCCGTGAACAGTCTGAACTGTCATGTCCTCCTCTTCCACCGCTTCAGGCTTGGCAGCTACATGCTTTTGTTCAGCTTGTAGCTCACTAGTCACTTTCCAAAACAAGGCTTTAATGACTTTCCTTTTTATTTGGCATTTAACGTGGGTGTGTGCGCCAGCATGGAAGTACAAGCATGTAACACAAATACTTAGACTTAAAGAACGTGTATCTGAGGAGACTAGTTTATCTCTGGTTTAATGTGACCGAGTTGTGGTGCAAGTTTTCCTTTAAACTGTAAAATCCTTTTTTGTTTTCCAGTAATAAAGTAAAACTTGGAACTGTTCATTCAAGTAATACACAGAAGGAAAAACCTGGTAGTTTGGGCTGGAAGAGCCTATTTAATGACACCCTTTCTTCTCTTGTTAGTCTGCTGCCGGAAACCTTGGTGGGGAGTATGTGCTCCATACACTTACTGATATTTTACCGACAAATTCTTGGAGATGTGCTTCTGAGGGACAGGACAAACCTGCAGAGTGCCGGTAAGTTTGGGCTGTTTCCTGTGTGTTAATGCTGCAACCCTTGATGGTACATGTTCTGTGCCAGCCTATATCTGCTGCCTACAGATGTGGCACATGGAAGAAGACATTAAATAGCATTGGGGTTGGCACATCCCTTAGGAGCAGCTTTGTGAGCTCACCGTGTTCAGCTCTTTCACACACTCGGCTTCACGTTTTCCATTGTGGGCCCATGTGGAGGCCCAGTTTCCTTTCCAGTCTTGGAATCATCTCTTTTCACCTGTGACCTATGCATGTCATCTTTTCAGGAAGAAACCAGAGCCATCCCAGGTAGTTGTTATTAACATAATAAACTGTGTCCATGGATCGGTTACAAGACAGTAAATCAAAGTATACTAGTTTCTATGCACTGTTTTTATTCTTGAGATTTCTCTTTAAATTAATTTTTATGTATGTGTAGTGTATGTGTATGAGTTCGTGTGCATATGAACACACGTGTGTGGAGCTCCAAGCTTAGTGTTGGGCATCTTCATCCATCACTCTCTAACTTACTCACTGAGGGAGGGCCTCAGTGGGCATCCACCCAGCTTGACTGGCTAGCTCTAGGATCCACTCTCTCTACTGTAAGCTGCTACACCCAACTGGCATTTTCGTGGGTTCTGGGGAATCCAAACTCCAGGCCTCATATTTGTACAGCACATGCTTTAACCATTCAGCTATCTCCCCGGTCTCATCATCTGTCCAAGTTAAATATTAAAAAATAACTTTAAAAATCAATAAACTGTTATATGTGAATGAATTTTCCAAGAGGAGTGCACGTGCTATATGAGTCTGGCTTTAAAATAAAGCATATTAATTCTGTTGTGTATCATCTGAAATCTAGAATCAATAAGTGTCCAGATATCCACTGCCTGCTGGGTACATGATGTTGTACCATTGTGTGGTGAATGAGAAAGGTATGGCTGTGGTCACCCTAGTAAAGGGACCAAGCTTCAAAACAAAATGACATGAGTAAGCCTTTTAACCTTTTAAAATAATTGATTATAAGGAAAATAGACAGAGGAAACATGTACCAAAAAGACCTGAGTAATGTGTGACAAGAAGCAGGCTTCTCTGAGCAGACAATATCAAAGATGAATGCTGAGCAAGAGAAGAGACATGTGGGAGATGTGTGAGGGAACCCTTTCTGATCAGAGCAAATGCTGTGCCTGGAGACAAGGCAGGAAAACGCATCTGTGCTGGTGAGATTGAAACCGAGGGCGGGCAGGCATGGATGGAGGACACGGGACCAGGGCAGCCTGGGGATGTCTCACACTGTGGACAGTTATGCTCCTAGTCAGAAAGGAGTCTGCCCCAGTAATGTAGGAGAACAAAGTCCAAAAACTGCACAGGAACGTCCAAAGAAACATTTGTAACTCCAGGGAATGACTCTTGAGCGTGATCCACGGGTTGCTCTTGGATTTAACAACTCAGAACCGTCGCCGGTTGCACAGGCCAAGTGCAGGCTTACGGGTGTCCGCAGGCCAGGAGGCCACTCTAGGTGGTTCTCCGCTGAGGCCCAGGATGGCGGAATGTATTGCACTTGGCATTTCAGAAACATGCTGCTGTTTAAATGGTATTAAGAGGAAGGCCTTTGAGAGGAATCGGGCCAAGAGCACTGCCCATGACTCTTGAATGGATTTAGGTGTCTTTGTAGAAGGGCTCAATCCTAGGAATTGAAGCTGCCCTTCCACACACTCTTCTCCAGAAGACACAGTGTGGCCACTCTCACTTGGACGCCTCATTTCAGACCTTCCTAGGGACACAGAGAGATTGAAGGGAACACACAGCTTTGCGCCTCTGAACTCTGCTGGAGGCCAAAGTGTGTAAAACGTGTTGTCAGCAAATAACTGGCCTAATAATTTTAACCCGAGGGCTGGAGAGATGGTTCAGCCATTAAAGGCTAGGCTCACAACCGAAATATAATTTTAATCTGAATAGATATGCTGAGATCAAATACAGTAAAATAAGATTGAAGTTTGAATTCTTCCTGTTGTGTATTTCAGATTTAATCAGTCATCCAGTGCTGGCCACCTTCCCTATGCTCCTGGAGCAGCACGACGTGATGGATGCTCTCAGGGTGGGTAGCATGCACCCTCATGGAAACCTGCTGTAACCCCATGTTTCTCAGTCCCCATTCATTGTCTAGCTAATGCAGCTTCATTCTTCCAGGCATGGTGACTATTACTCCCCCGGACAGTGGGGACTGCTGAGTTCAGCACTGAACTTTGTTGCCTGTTATATTCCTCCATGCAAGATGCCCAGCGGGGTACTCGAGTGAAATTCCAGAATGGTCTGCTGGGTCAGTCAGCTGAGCTTTCAGGAGAGTTGGGGCATACAGACCATCTTTAATTTAATTCAGCCTACTGTGCTGTCTGAAACAGCAACTGGATATTAAAGTGAACAGTTTGAAATCTCATATTTTCAGCAGAATTTGAATTTCCAAAAATCACTATTTTATGTGTTTCAACCTGAAGCATTAGGATCAACAAAGAGAGAAGCCTTGTGACCGTGCAAAGCTCATACATAGATAACGGGGTAGGTACCATGGCCAAGTCTGTGACAAAGAACTCTGTCTCATTAAAGACTGAGGTGAGAGGGACCTAACAAAAGGCTGGGCGGCAGCTTAACCTGGTGACAGAGATGCTGTCACAGGCGTAGAAGGATCCATACAATTTGGTGTGACACATGTGGAGGGGCCAAGGGTGGCCCAATAAGAGGCTCCATGTGGAAGGCAGGGAGTGACCCTGACCAGGGAGCTTCACTGGAGAACACTGGCCATGGCAGCTGAACTTCTTGCTGAGAGAGTGATCAGTCGTACTGAAGCATACTGTCATGAGCCAGGGAGGAATAGACTCCTTTTACATTTTTTCTGTTTTATCTTATCAGTAAAAAAAACAAATAAAAATAAAAATTTAAAACAGTCTCAGGGAGCTAGAGAAATGATTCAGAGGTTAAGAACACTGGCTGCTCTTTCAGAGGACCTGAGTTCAGTTCCTAACAACCACATGGTGGCTCATAACAATCTAAAATGATATCTGGTGCCCTCTTTTGGCCTGCAGGCATACATGCAGACAGAACACTGTATACATAATAAATAAATAAATATTTTTTTTTTTAAAAAAAACCCAGAAGGAAATCTGAGGACAGTTTTTTTTAATTGGGTTTTATGCATAAAGTAAGTTAATGTTGTTGGACACAGCTTTTGGGAAGAATAGAGCAGGACTCCCAATAGAAGTCATGGTCCAGCTATAATCCCATCTCATGGCACAGCCCTTAGAACAG
The DNA here is from genome assembly GCA_907164525.1 of Lophiomys imhausi. NCBI lineage: Eukaryota > Metazoa > Chordata > Mammalia > Rodentia > Muridae > Lophiomys > Lophiomys imhausi. Next base: position 6,439,756 of record CAJQZJ010014957.1, read on the forward strand.
TAGGCTTTTCTGGTTAAAGGGGTGTTTGCCTGCTTAATATCAGAGGGGCTTGTAACACTACAGCAAGGATATTTCCATATTGGAGGCAGAGAAGCAAAGAAAAGGACCAGCAAGCCAAGGATCTTGGCAGATGCAAGAGGAGGAACCTGAGAGAGGGAGTAGGTCAGTTGTACTTCCCAAGTGAGAAATCAGGAAAGCAGACAGGGTCACAATGCAGGCATGAAAAGCAGCCTGGGGTGGGGTGCCATTAGAGGGTTGTTTCTCACTCCATCTCATAGCTACCCACCAGGGAAGGCTGATAAAAGCCCTGCTCTCTTCTAGAACCATTTGGAATGAGTAGCTTTCTCTGTTGCCTTTTGCCCCCACAGGAAAAGGCAGAGGATTGACTTGGGCTTTCCACTGTCTTTGCCTCAAGAGGCTGTTCATTTCTGCTCGCATTTCACTGGCCAGAACCAGTCATGTGTTCTGTTTGACTTGAAGGGAGCTGGGAAAGATGGACTTCTGTCTGTTCCAGAAGGAAAGGGATGGGCCTCACTGAGGTGGCAGTGACCCACACACATGCTTCCTGTCCCCACCAAATCCCTCTGTGTGAAACCCCCCACTGCTGTCTGGACTAAAAGCTCAGATAAAATCTTCATACTGACTGACAAACAGTAGGCAGTTTTCCAGACAAAGAATCCAAGTTACTAATGATGCTCACACTGAGCCATGGTGTTTTGTTTTGTTTTGTTTTTTTGGTTTTTTGAGACAGGGTTTCTCTGTTTAACAGCTCTGGCTGTCCTGGACTCGCTTTGTAGACCAGGCTGGCCTCGAACTTGCAAAGATCCGCCTGCCTCTGCCTCCCAAGTGCTGGGATTAAAGGCGTGCGCCACCACCGCCCGGCACCATGGTGTTTTTTGAGATGTACAGTATGAAGTGAGAGTCTCCGGGCTTTACTTAGCTAAGTTCAGTTTGTGGTTGGTGTTTTAATAGTGATGACACCTGGCCAGTTGTAAGATGCTGTGGCTCTGAAGGGTTCTCCCAACCTAGAGGCAGTAGGTACAAGATATTATGGTGGGGTGTCACAGGAAGCAGAAATAACCTCAACCATACCAAGACTTCATGGTCAGCCATCAACACATTCTTTCTCCAGGGGGACAGGCTATCTCAGCATCTGTGACCACAGGCACCTCCAGACTGCCATACCTAGAAGGGCTGATGCTTTCAGGATACCTGTAGGGTCAGATACCTATGGGTAGCTATCTACAAATCCACACAAAACCAGTCCTGGACACTCAGCCTGGAGACTGGGCACATTCACGCAGCCTTACAGACTGCCAGGGATTTGTTTTGCCAAGGTCTTCAGTTTATCCCCATGTGGGATCCCTGGATCTCTGGCTTTCCTGTTTAAAGAAGCTTTTCTGAAGCCTGTGCACAGGCTGTAAATGTTTACTTGCAAATCAACTTGTCTGTTTCATCCTTGTCCCCAGTGTGGCAGGCAGAATCTCTGGTGACTTGGCAGGGTTTCCTATTTCTGTTGCTGCCTCACCTTGGAAGCACACGACTGCCTCAACATCTGGGCTTTGTGTGCAGCTGGCACAGGGATTTCTTTTACCCATTCTTTTTGTAAGTTGGTTAACATAAGCACGAGTGTCTGAGGTACCCTTCACAGATGTGCCTGCCCTCCCTGTCAGGCTGGTTCTGAGTTGCTGGCAATAGAAGCCGTTGACAGAGTCACTGCTGTCATCTTGGATGCTGTACAGCAACTCTGACCCTGCCCAAAACAACATGCATACTTATATAACTCTAGGGCAAAGTTGCAGAAAGAGTTGCCAGACTTGTGAGTGCCCGGACTAATACAGTGTTTCTATTCTCTTCTTTAGAGCTCATGGGCTGAGAAAGAAAGCACACTAAAACGATCAGAGAAGGTAACTGGGTTTTCACGCTGACCCCGAGACTGATTCCCTGTGTGTTCTGGCAAGGCCTCTGTTTCAGTGAGGCAGCCCTACATGTAGCCCTTCCTCAGCTAAGCAGTGTCACTGTGGTCCACCAGACACAGTCTAGAGCATCATGTTTGCTCCTTACTGTAAAAGGGCCCTGAACAAGTCAATCATCTCCGATCCCTGAGTTTTACTTAATGAAGAAGTCTCTAAACTAGTCTTCCAGTTAGGTAGCAAGTATCCTTTTTTTTTTTAAGCCCATTAGCTCTTGCACACATATCCAGTAAAGAGAAGGGAAAAGAAAGCTGGCCCAGGTGGTGCCTGGGTGTGGTTAACCCTGCTGCAGGCGCCTGGCCTGACCCGGCAAGCCTGGCTTTAACCGCTGAGGTTGATGCCACTGGTGGAGTGCAGGACTCAACAGACGCAGTGACTTGAGACAGGCTTTGGAAGGTGCATTGTCTCTCCTTCAGTGAGGAGAGAGCAAGAAAAAACAGCGTTGGACAGCATGTGACAACCCAAAGCAGTGTTTGTACAAACGTGTATTTGCAAAAGGAGGCGGAGGCCGCCTGCATTGGGCTCATGGTTTACTACCTCATGGATCTAGCAGATGTGCCCTGGGACAGCTGTGGATGTGGCCCAACACAAAATTGTAAATGTTCTTAAAACACTGAGATCTTCTTTTGAAATTTTTACGTGGTTTTCGGGAGTTAACTTTGTAGATGACACAATGTCAGAAGGTTAGATACACCTAAAAGTGTTAATTGTTTACAAGAAATGTAGGAGGAAAAAAAAAGACAAAAGAAAAAGAAAAGTCTAAACATGAGAACAGGAGCCGGAACTACAGCCATTTGTCTTGACCTGAGCTTCCACAGAATCAGTATCTCTGCACTTTACCCAGTCTGTAGGCAGTGGGTGAGGTGCTGGGCCTCAGGGTCCTGGAAGGTGCCCCATACATATGGTGCGCCTGGGCGCTCTCCCTGTGAGCAGCTCAGCTGCAGTGTGCTCCAGATCTCACCCTGTCTGTCATCCCCAGACCGGTGGCTCCTCCCATTGTCTCGGGAGGCTCTGATGCCTGCCAGGCTGATGGACCCTCACTCCTCACCAGTAGTCTCCCTGCTTTTATCCAGATCCCACAGAGTGCTTGCCACTTCTTTTCTTTGTTTTTCTTCTCTCTCTCTCCTCTCTCTCCTCTCTTTCTCTCTCCTCTCCTCTTCTCTCTCCTCTCCTCTCCTCTCCTCTCCTCTTCTCTCTCTCTCTCTCTCTCTCTCTCTCTCTCTCTCTCTCTCTCTC
>CAJQZJ010014957.1:6454493-6476070 GCA_907164525.1 Lophiomys imhausi
TATGTGTGTGATGTGAATATGTGTGTATGTGTGTGTGATGTGAATATGTATGTGTGTATACAGATGTGTGCTCTCTCATGCTCTGCCATATTCCCCTGAGACAGGATTTCTCAGTGAATCAGGAGTGAGACGGGCATCAAGAACAGCACCAGTGATGATCTGTGTCTTTGTCATTTGTTTAGAAGCTGCTCTAAGAAATACAATGTGCATAGTTAACATCACAGTCTATTCAGAATTAACACTTTGTAGGCCAGTGAGATGATTCAACAGGTAAGGCATTCATCCCTCAAGCCTGATGACCTAAATTCAATCCCTGGAAACTGTGTGTAATTCTTATCATTTCCTACCGCCTCCTATGGATTACGGTCAGCTCAAATGGGGCCCACAGCCCTGAAGAAAGACACGGTGTTTGTGACATTCAGAAAAGGTGGAGAGGTGAGATTCCAGGAGAAAATGGTGGCTTTGGATCCATCCTGTCAGTGATGTAGGGACCTGAGCATGTGAACTATAAGCTCTAGGACTTGGAAAGAGTTGAGGACAGGCTGGCTTGGGCTTTGCTGAGGAGAGAGCCTATGTCTTTTCTTTCAAGGCCTTGGCTTTGAGCCTCATGTTTCCAAACTGCTGGCTGCTCCCAGACCAAGCAGAGCTAACCAGCAACTCCTCCCACCTTACCCAGGACAGGCCCTGGAATTCCCTGCTTGTTGCTAAGGAACAAGACATAGGCCTCCTGTGCAGGACATCCAGTCACCCCAGTCCTCGGGACAACTCTCCTGAGCATCCTCTGATTCCTCCTGGGGAGGCTTTCCAACGGGCCTGCTGAAGCCAAAATGGGAAGAGAGAAGACTCTGAGGCACCAGGCCTTCCCTCAGGGAAGTGGAACAATGAAGGTTAGTAGGTTGGAAGGCAAGGAAGAAAGTGGCCCAGTCTCTAGACCTGACTTGTGTGTGAAAGGAACAGCTTTGTAAGTGGAAACACAGCCAGGCAGCCAGCCCCAGGCTCTACTCAGGAAGGAACTGCCTGGCCCCAGCCCTGGATCCTAGCTGGACTAAGAAGGCAGCAAGAGGAGGACCCCAAAGTCCCTGAGGAGAGGAAGGGAAAGCCAGACTCGTCTAGAATTCAGGGTTACCTCCTGGATGGGGACAAAGGCAGCTGCTGCTGTGACCTGTGATACTCTGTGACCTTAACTGCACCTCTTTCTTTTCCAGTCTCCTTTCTTGGAAAAGGATAACATAACGACGTGATGAACTATCTGAACTTCAGAGGTGTCTGTAGATAGCTCACTACATAGTAGGTCCCCAATAAACAGTCTTTATCTTAGCAAAAATTCCCCTGCTTACACTCTGAGCACAGAGATCAGCAGGGGCTGCCACTCAAAGCTCCTGGGGTCGTTTGTTCCAGCATTCAAAAGTCCTTAGGAAGGAAAGTCTGGAAAGAGCCTCTGCGAGGCCGGTCCTGTCCCCTTTCCTGGTTGCCGGCAGTGCACAGAAGGACCTGCTCCACTGGAACCTTTCCTTTTCCCCTCCCAGGCGACGTCCCTCCGTCCGATGGGTGTGTCTGTCGGGCGGGAGGTGATACACGAACCGCTGCAGGCGCGGGCGAGTGCTGCGGAACGAGGGCGCCAGCATAGGTAACAGCATGGCTTCCCCGGATGCGCCGTCGGCCACCAGCTACGCCCCGCCCGACGTGCCCTCGGGGGTCGTCGCCTTGTTCCTCACCATCCCCTTTGCCTTCTTCCTACCGGAGCTGGTGAGTGTGGCTGCGGCCACCTGCGGGGAGGGAGGGGCGGAGCCGGCCGAGAACCTGTCCAGCGCGAACGAGGATGGGGACAGACTACTAGCTACGCTCCCACTTTCCCTACCGTCCTCCCGACCCCAGGCTGTGCCCTCTAGAGCGAATTTTCCTCTTTCCTAAAGGATGAGGAACCATCCCCCAGACCACTTGCTTGCTGGAGGAGCGCACCCACCTTCTAGACTACCCAGACCCCTAAGAAGAGTGTATTACTTGGTTTCTTTCCCCCTAGCTGTTAGTATACTTTCTTAAAGTTCAGAGAACCAGGGGATTCTCTAAAGGACCTTCTGAAAGAAGGTCTCCTAGTGTTTTCTCAAATCACATTAGCTCTGACTTTGAACTTTGATTTATGTGCGCTCCACACAGGAGGGAGCTCATGACAGCATCATCCATAAAACATTCTGAACCACCCAGATTACTCCGGAAAACTTGTTACTGCCCAGCTCTGGAACACTGCACAGTAGAACTGGGCACTATTCCCTGCCTGGGCTCAGCAACGGATTCAGCAGAAAACATAGTCTCTCTGTGCCTGCTGCCATCCACTTTCCGAGAACCCTCCTGTAATATGTAGTTTGTGGGTGAAATTGTCCTCCTAGCTCTGAATTTGTCAGAACTGCCTCTGGGCTGGGAGGAAAATGTGGAGTAGGACTGCTTACATAAAATGGGCGCAGCCTACCCTTTCCATTCTCCTGGTCTGCGTGTTAGGTTAGGTCCGATTGATGAGCGAACTTTAGGCAAATTGATTAAAAAACAGCCACTCTTGTCAATTAAGAAAGGGAAGCCAGGCCTGCTGGGTCCCACAGGTGGGTGGCTTCGACACAGACCCCACCCAAAAGGTAGGTTTCTTCTGGCGTCAGTCACCCACAAACGTGGGCATTCTGCCAGGCTGATCACATCCTGAGCTCTGGGTGCCTGGCCCTGGGTGTGTCCCTCACTTTGAAACAGCCACATGGATGGCAGGATGGAGGCCGGCCCTGCCGCTTTTTATTGAGCATATGCTTGTCATCGTCAGAAGGGTGACGACTTCCCAGGGTCTCTGTGACTGGAGAGGGGCTTGGGATCAGCTCCAAAGCAGTACCAGCAGGGAACCACTGTCCCAGCCAGGTCAGGGAGGGGTCAAGGCCTGCAAAGGGAGTTACCACAACAGAAGGCTGAATGGCTGGGGGTAGGAAAGCAGCCAGGTAGAGAAAGCTGTCACTAAAGGGGCTGACAGGCGACCCCACCTGTCCTCCTACAGTTGGGTTCCTGGAAAAGTAGCTTCATGGTGTTCTGGGACTTTTAGATGATGAGGACATTGTCATTGGTGTGATTTTCTTGACTTAATTTTAAATAATTTTAAATTTTGGAAAGGGAGCTGTGTACAGCTAGGGACAGAAAACCCACCTCTTAACGAAAGCCCTAATTGCTCTGTGCAGACCACCTGGCAACTTTCAATCCCATTAGGGTTGCCTCTAGCTGGGCTCTGTGCAGTTTCAAACAAGCTCTTAAATATGGCTAAGTAGCGGGGCGGTGGTGGCGCACGCCTTTAATCCCAGCACTTGGGAGGCAGAGGCAGGCGTATCTTTGTGAGTTCGAGGCCAGCCTGGTCTACAAAGTGAGTCCAGGACAGCCAAGGATGCACAGAGAAACCCTGTCTTGAAAAACCAAAAAAAAAAAAAAAATATGGCTAAGTAGAAAACAGCAACGAGACTCTCCTAAAGCCACAGTGTCAGTTCAGGAAGTCTGTCTGTGATCACTCTGAACCCCACAGGTCCCTCCAAAGCAGAAAGTTAACATCAGCACTCTGCTGCTGACCATTGTTGCCATATTTGCTTACATGCCCACCAACGTCCTCTCTCTGGCCCAGGATCCAGTTCTAAACTCAATTGTACAGGGCTGTCCCTTCCCCTTCAGTCTGGGGCCGTTCCTCTGACTTTGTCGTGGTATTCTAGAGAAAGCACTCCTCGGCTGTCATGGACAGCACCCTTATAGTTGACCTTGTTCCATGTCTCCTCATGGTAGCTCTGTTTTTAATTTGCAAGTCATCCTTATTCATCGATGAAAACTTAGGAAATACAGAAATGGGGGAAATCTGTATGGATGCACGTGTTCACAGGCGGAGAACATGAGTCATCTGTGTGTGTGTGATTCCGCAGTGAGGTAGCTGGGGGTGACGTCACACAATGGTGTCTACAATGACCTCCCCCAGCCACCAGCCACCCACTGTCTGTGGAGCACCACATGGGAACCAAGGGTGGGCAGGTTCATTGTCAGATCAAATCGGACAAGCTCTTCCCTGCTGGCCATGACAGCCTTCAGTGCTTTGTGGTTCTTGAAGATGACAGGCCAGGGTAGCTCAGGATCCCAGTAGCCTACTCTAATGAACTCTAGAATGAAGTCTAAGGACTCTTAGTCCTTTGATTAAGATGTTTTATTTCCCAATCTTCAGCATTAAAATTCACATTTTAAAAAAACTTTTCATTCTGTGATAGTGATGCTTCTATAGGAACTTGCATCCCCTGCAACTTCCCAGTGGCCATGTCTTTCCTAACTAGAATTGCCTTAAAACTGGGAAACTGGCCGGGCGGTGGTGGCACACGCCTTTAATCCCAGCACTTGGGAGGCAGAGGCAGGCGGATCTCTGTGAGTTCGAGGCCAGCCTGGTCTACAGAGCGAGTCCAGAACAGCCAGAGATACACAGAGAAACCCTGCCTCGAAAAACCAAAAAAAAAAAAAAAAACTGGGAAACTGAGGTAGGTGAGAAAAATCTCCCATTTGGTGTAAATTTGTCTGAGAGCAACCAAGGTTCAGAACTGTCCCATCACACCAAAAAGCCCCCTTTTTGCTACTCTCTAGAAAGTCCCCCAACTTTCTCACTCTTCCAGTCCATTATAAATAAGTAATTCCACAAGATTTTTTTAGTTCAAGAAAGTTATATTAATAAATATAACTGGAGAGTATACGACCTTTTGAGACTCACTTGTCCCATGAAGCATGATGTTCATCTTGATGTCCACAGTTTGTTTCTTTTTATTGCTGAATGATATGCCACAGTAAGGATTTACCATAATCTAACCCACCTTTACTGAATGTTTCTTGTTCTTGGCAGTTTAAAATAGAGCTGCTATCGGGATTCTTGTTCCAGCTTTTGTTGGGATGAATTTTTTACTTCTCTGTGGGAAAATGACCTATGTGTAACTTGCTGGGTAGAATAGTAGGTGTCTTTTTTGTTGTTATTAATACACTAACAAATCGTTTTGCAGAGTGGCTGGAAAAGGTTTGTTTTGTTGGTTGGTTTGCATTTTTACCTCTTCACTAGCTTTAGCTTAGCATGAAACATTAACATAACTAAGGTTTTGTTCCGCTTAGTGGTTACTCTAGATTTCTTATTTGAAAGTACAACTTGAGAACAGCCTCTGGAGTGATGAGCCTTTCACTCAGTGGGTTTTTTGTTTTTTTTTTTTTTTTGTTTTTTTGTTTTTTTGGTTTTTCGAGACAGGGTTTCTCTGTGTAGCCCTGGCTGTCCTGGACTCACTTTGTAGACCAGGCTGGCCTCGAACTCGCAAAGATCCACCTGCCTCTGCCTCCCAAGTGCTGGGATTAAAGGCGTGCGCCACCACCGCCCAGCTTCACTCAGTGGGTTTTAAGATGAGGACAGACCTCCATTTATTTTCCCACCCTATACAGAGTGTGGGCACCCAATTATGCCAGAACTAGCTGCTGAGCCTGGGGTGCGCATGACAACCAGCCCTGCCTCTCTCTGCAGAGAGCAGAGGACCCATCACACCATGGCCTGGGTGGCTCCTGAATTGATTCCTGAGTTCTTTGGCAAGCTCAAAGGTGGAAGCTGAGTGTTCACCCCAGTGGCAATCCCTGGGGAATGCTTTATGAATGAAGGTCTGAGGAAGTCATCTGAACTTTTCCCTTCTCATTAGCTGATTCTTTAATTAGATCGTTGCCTAATTAAAAAGCAGCAGGTGAAAACATTCTTAGAGAGTCAGCTAGTTAAAAGGAGAGGAGGCCTGAGCCCTCTGTCTGGGCGCTCTTTCTAGCATACATCTCAGCTCCACGTTGGCCAGAAGGAAACACCAAGATGCCTCAAGAAGCTTGTTCTACCCCACCCCCACCATAGGAGGTTCATCTCTATGTTTCACCCCAAATCCCGTTTCACCCTGACTCCAATCTTCTTGCTGTTTTCTACTTAGCCACATTTAAGAGCTTGTTTGAAACTGCACAGAGCCCAGCTAGAGGCAACCCTGCTGGGATTGAAAATTGCCAGGTGGTCTTGCCCAGAGCAATTAGGGGGCTTTCCTTAGGAGGTGGGTTTTCCGTCCCTAGCTGTACACGGCTCCCTTTCCAATGGCCCTGGTTTATTAGAGAAGCTGAAGCGGAGCCTGGTCCTCACAGACTGACCTTATCACTTCTCCTGCAACCTCAGCTTGAGCCGTGTTCTATAGTGGCTAAAATCAAGAAGGGAGATGGGGAGGGGGATGGATTGGTGGGCAACATGGTTATTATGAAAGCATTAGGACCAGAGTTCAAATCCTCAGCAATCAGGTAAGAGCTGAGAGGAGCAGCACCTAGAACCCCAGCTTTGAGGGGCAGATGTGTGGATCTGGGTCAACTGGTATAACCAAAGCAGCAGGCTACAGGTTCAGGGAGAGACTCTTCTCTCAAAAATAATAAATAAATAAAGTAAAAAAGCCATTGAGGAAGACATCCCAGTGCCAAGCATCTGGCTTCCAAATGGGTGCACACAAGAACATGTACAGGAAAACACACACCACACATACAAACATGCATACATACATCACACACACACACACCAAGAGCACCCCAGGTTATGGAAACAATCTAGATGGAGAACAGTAAACACAGGATGAGACCACTGCCCGCCCCTAGATTAGGGGAACAAAAGGGAAGTAGTGGCTGGTACTTAAACTCTGTAAGGGGCTCCTGGCTTGCTGATGTCCAGATCAATGCCCTTGTGAAACAGTGGTCACCCAAACAGGGGCCACTGGATCCTAGGGGTGAACCCAGCTCCTGCTGGAAAGAAAGGGAAAGACTGGAAAAGACCACAAAAAGAGCCCATTCCTTACTTCTCACCAGTCTCCCTCCCCATCCACAGAACTTGGCAAGGATGCCCTAGAAAGTCTATGTGTTGACCAAGATGAGCTGAGCAGAGACACTTTGGGAAGCTACCCGTTACTGTCTTGCTTCCCACCACCCTCCCTTCCCACCTTTTGGAAACATCTAGGTCTGTTCTGGTCACACGATCCAACTAAGCCACAAGCAACTTTCTTTAAATAAGTGGTCTATCTCAGTATGAGCAAGACAGACAGCTGAGGACAGCTCTGGAAGGTCAGCAGATTAGAATGATCTCATGCACATATCAGGCTTGAAGGAAATTACCTGGGACCAGGATCAGAGGGCCTGGGATGTAGTCTCGCAATTCAGAAGAGCCAACATGGGCACTCAATTCATTCCACCTCCTGGGGAAACCTCCCAAGTCAGGACAGAGCTGGGAGAGTCAGGAGAGTTTCTAGAAAGTTGTCCAGATTGGTGAGTGGAGGAAGCAGGCCAGAGCAAGGAGGTCCCAGATCTTTGTCCTCAACTGCACTCTGGTCCTTGCCTCTGCAGGTCTTCTTTTTTGCCCTCTATCCCTGCCAGCCGGCCTCACAGCTGCACCCCCTTGGGTCTTCCCCATCTGGATCCCCAGTTCCCACTGCCTGGCCACAGCTGAACCTACAAAACACCAGATGGGACCCCCAGAGTGAAGTCTCAGGGGACTTCCCATCCAGAAGTCTTAGGTTCTAGATGCTTAGAATCTAGAGTAGTGGTTCTCAACATGCGGGGCTCGACCCCTTTGGGGACCAATGACCCTTTCACAGTGGTCGCCTAAGACCACGGGAAAACACAGGTATCTACATTACAATTCATAACAGTCACAAAATTACAGTTATGGAGTAACAATGAAAATAATTTTACGATTGGGGGTCACCACAACATGAGGAACTGTATTAAATGGTCGCAGCATCAGGAAGGTTGAGAACCACTGCTCCAGAGTGTTTTGATGTATTTTGGACAAGCCTATCTGAATTCCTGCCGTGGGTGAGTATTATGAGCTTTCCTTTTCGATTCTGCCTCTGCAGGGTTTATAACCCTCAACCCCCGCCCATCTACATGTCCTCTTTGCCCAAGGGATTTCTTTAATGTCATCATCTTTAATAATGCAGTTTTATGTCAGGGCTTTGGGTCATCCTAGGATGAAGAGGGATGTGGGGAATGGACAAAGAAGAGGTAGTGGGAGGGAAAATCCAAACAGAGAATCCCACCTATTCTCTAAGAATATCAGAAACCTGGGTGGGAACAGAGCAGGAAGTGGATGAGAATGAAGCAAATGAGCCTCTGCTCCCATCAATCCAGGCTCCTGGAAGAAGCCCCAGTTCACAGGTGGGCCCCAGTGGCAGGTCCAGAAGGTATCTATCAGGTGGTGTTGCCTGACTAGCACATCTGGAGACCTGTCTTTCTCACGGTGCCATCCCTACTTGGGACTGCATGGCTCTGGGCTTTCTGCCCAGTGCTGGGGACATGAAGACAAGACCTCAGGGCCCAGTCCTGCCTCAGAAACTCAGGACCCAAAGTGGAGGGTAGCTGTAAAGTTGTGCTAGGGTTTGGTAGGGTGGCTTTCTGGAAAAGGTGACATCAGTCTAGTCCCTGCCCTAAGGTCTGGTCACAGCTAACCTGGGGTGGTCTTGACTTGGGGAACCAGTGCCGGATGGGTGAGAGGGAGGAGAGACTGTCATGGAGAATATTCCCGGGCTCCCAGAGACAGTGGGGTCTAGAGTACAGCTCAGGGCTTCCTGAGAACTTACGAAGACACATGAAATCAGTCACCGAGCCTGGGCCAAAGAGTGAGAAGGAATCAGCCTACCTGTGAAGCTTAGGAGGCAGTGACTGCCCTAAATGAGGGGTGTGTGGAACTTCCTAAAATCCACAAGTGGAGACAAAAATGAAAAACAGCATTCTTTTAACACCCAGTGTTTTATTTTTAATTTATTTTTAAGAGTTGAGAAAGTTCCTTTGGCCTTTGGGTAGATAAGAATTTTATTTTATTACTCTGTTTTATGTTACATTGTAAATCTGTGCAGTTTGATCAATAAAACTTGGGTCAGTGAGGATTTGAATGGGAGGGTGTGGCCCTGGAGCAGGAAGCCCCCAGAGCAGGGAGGAAGTACAGGCCAGTTTGTTCAAGGAAGGCACTAGCTCCAGGTTTCCTGGGCCTGCTGCCAGGTCTGGAGAACACCTACAGGCCCTTATGTGGCTGTTTGGTAAGGAGCAGTGGCCCATGGGGCTCCAGCCCACACTAACTGGAGAGGCCAGAATAAGAAATGGCCTCATAGGAGACGGGGCAGGCAATTTCCTGCTAACCTTAAAGCCACAAAGAGAAAAATGTTCTCACCATGAGTCAGGGCAGAATGACTCAGAATTTGCAAGAGTCCTGTGTGTGTTTTTTGAGCATGGACGTGCCATACAATAATTGTTGTTTGGGGGTCCTGATGGAGGTCACTGGGGGGTAATTCCTTGGCCTCTCAGAGCTGTTTCCTCCCAAGACAAAGAAAACATGGCCGCCTGACCCAGAAGCTTCAGAAAGGCTGAAGTGTGTTGGACTGTTCGGGGCGCCCTGTGGGAGCTAAGGTCTCTGAGCTATCCACAGAGGCCTGCAGCAGCAAGGCCTGCCCAAGAGCACTCAGATTCTCTGGATACTGCCAGCACTTCCTGTGGGCCTCTGGCCTCCACCGGGACTGTTCCTAGGGACAGTTGGCATTGAACACAGTCCTTGTGTTAGTGACTAAGCAAGCCAGTCACCTCTGTTAATGTGCCTTCAAAATGTCCTTTATTCTTCAGCTGGACTTCTGGTGTGAACTGAGCATGCTCAGAGGTCTCCTTTACTCACTGATCTTTGCTAACACGATCTGAGATTTTTAGCTAAACACTCCCCCCACACACACCATAGTGTGCCTACTCTTTTCTTTTAAATAATGACCTTACAGAGCCGGGCGGTGGTGGCGCATGCCTTTAATCCCAGCACTTGGGAGGCAGAGGCAGGCGGATCTCCATGAGTTCGAGGCCAGCCTGGTCTACAAAGCGAGTCCAGGACAACCAGAGCTGTTACACAGAGAAACCCTGTCTCGAAAAACCAAAAAAAAAAAAAAATAATAATGACCTTACATAGAACATGCTCAGAAATGGACCCCCCCCCATAAGAATAAAAGTCCCCTGATAAAATCCCCAGGCTTCTTGGTTCCGACAGAGCTTTAGACACGACCCCGATCCTCTCCTTGCCTCTCACAGATTGTAACTCTCCACTTTCATATCTTGGCTGTGCTTCCACTGGCTTTGCTTCCTCCAAGAAGCCAACCCATTGAAGCTTGTAGAACTGACACACTACTGGGCCGGTCCCACTGCTCTGGCTCTCCCTCAGCTGAGGTTCCTTTGCCGTCCCAGGAATGGCTCACATTTGCTATCCAGGCCCCAGCATCTCTCACTCTCCCATCAGCCGCCCCACCCCCATGCCTAGTTCCACTACAGCAGCTTTGAGGTTCTTACTCACAGGGTCACTGCTGTAAGAAGAGCCATCCAGGGTAGGAAGGGTAGAGCAGACTTTTACTACAAAAGCCCTTTGCTTAGAGTCAGGGAGGCATGGCAGAGGATGGTCTTCCACAGTTGACTGTGCCTCACAGAAAGAGACATATTTCCATGGCAGCTGGTGTGTGTGTGTGTGTGTGTGTGTGTGTGTGTGTGTGTGTGTGTGTCGTTGAAACAAAAGACTCAGGAAACAGTATTTCCTTTTCTTTGGACATTGCACTCCCACACTTTCCATTCGGGTCTATTTGGTTTCCTTATGTTGGTCAGTGACCCACTAACATGAAGTCATAACCTATAAACCGTTTGAAAGCTCCAGTGGAGCCACGCAGTGGTGGTCCACACCTTTAATCCCACCACTCGGGAGGCAGGGGCAGGCAGATCTCTGAATTCAAGGCCAGCCTGGTCTACACAGTGAGTTCCAGGACAGCCAGGGCTACAGAGAAACCCTATCTGGAAAAAGTTAAAAAAAAAAAAAAAAAGAAAGAAAGAAAGAAAAAAAGGAAGGAAGGAAGCCCCATCGAGGAGGACAGCGCCAAGAGCTGGGGAGTGTGTTGGTGCTCACGGTGCCCCTCCCTGGATAGACACCAGGCTTGGAGGTCACTGCAATCGGGTCTGAAGAGATGTCTCAGCACATAAGAATCTAGGGTGCTCTTGCAAAGAGCCTGAATTCTGTTCCCAGCACACACACTAGGCAGCTCACAACTGCCTGTAACTCAAGCCCCAAGGTATTTGACATCTTCTTTTGGACCCCTCAGGTATTGAATTCACACATATTCTTACCCTCCCCAACACACACACACACACACACACACACACACACACACATTTCATAATTAAAAATAAGTCTTTTTAATGGGAGATGGGCTGGGTACATAGCTCAGTAATAGAGTAGAGCCCTGGGTTCCCTCTCCAGCACTGGGAAAGAAATATTCATTAAAATTGTGTTAGGGAAAGAATGAGACATGATGAAAAATTCCTTTACTGTTCACACTGTTTTAAAAATCAGCTTAAAAAATCTCAGAGTTCCACAATAGTTCTTGCTGCTTGCTTTCATTAAACTCTCCCTGGAGTTGAGGCATTTTAACTGGGTGGCACAAACCCTCAAGCAATGTCCACAGCAACAGGAAATGCTTGTTTGATGGATCGCCACTCTCCAGGCCTTTTGCAGGGGAACTGCCTGAGAAGAACTAGACACAGTCCAGGCCAATGGTATCTCATTCTTCCGCTGAAGAGGTATTTGCACAGCCTTATATGTAGCAGTATTATTCCCCATAGCCAGAAGGTGAAAGCAACCCATACAGGTGAGATGATAAACAAAGGGGAATATGGATGGATGCCCCTTGGCTTACAAGGGATTCTGCCCTGACGAGCCCTATCTAAGATCAAACTCTCTTCAGTTGAAAATGCGCTGAGTACACATCGCCTTCCACACACTCTAACTTAGCAGCACAGGTCCACAGTGGGTCGCTGGTTTTGAGCATGAGTTCCTGGGCATCTGGAGTCTTGGCTCACATTGCCACCTGAGGGGAAGACAGAGGACACACCTTATCACAGACCACCAGGCTGCAAAAGTGCCGGGTGTGGTGGCGCACACCTTTAATCCCACTACCCGGGAGGCAGAGGCAGGTGGATCTCTGTGAGTTCGAGGCCAACCTGGTCTACAAAGTGAGTCCAAGACAGTCAAGGATACACAGAGAAATCCTGCCTCAAAAAACCTAAAAAACAAAACAAAACAAAGGGAAATTCTGACACATGGTAAACATGAGCCCAGAAACCAATATGATAAGTGAGATCAGCCAGTCACAGAAGAGAAATTCTGTGTGACTTCTTTTTATCTGAGATACCTAGAGTAGTCAGGTGCACAGAGAAGGGAGTGAAGGAAGGCTGCTGGGGCTGGAGGAGGAGGAAACAGGAGGCTGGAGTTTCTGTTTTGTGATCAAGAGCTGGACTGCAGTGATGGTCACACACAGTATGCATCTGAGTAATGCCACTGAACTCCATGTCTGAAAAATGGTTAAGATGGGAATTTTGTGTATTTTTGTACAATTTTTACACTTTATCTTAGCCTAAAGGCTGAGAATCAACATATCTTAGTACAATTTTTAAAAAGGAGAAAGGTATGCAATGTCCCAAAGACCTTTGAGTCCCTCAGCCTGAACTCAGGGGACAAAAGTTTTCTTCATCTTGAAGGACACAGCTGTCACAGGGAACCTTCAGGGCGTTGGGGTTCCCACTGTGGATCACACCTGAATAAGTCCTATATGGGACTCTCTCCTGCCATGCTGTAGTTCCAGGAGCCCTGGCTCCTTTTGCTGCTGACTTTATGAACCTCACTAATCTATTGACTTGGCCTTTCCCTCTCAGTTCATGGGGTTACACTCTGTTGTCACCTAAGAACCAAGCAAGGGATGAATCTGTCATGAAAACTAAGACAGGTAGGAAAGAAAGGAATGTGGTATTGGCAAGGAGTGAGACCTACCCTGCAGAAATGCCACCTCGCTATGCAGAGAGACCAGTGTCTCCACCTTCTGGGTGCCTCCACTTCTCAGCTCTTTGTCTGCCTCACACTGAACCCACCCCTGGTTTGGAGCCCCACCATGCAGATTTGACACCTACATATATTTCCAACCTGCTGGGCCCCTCCTGGGGCCATCACTTAGGTAGAGTCTTTCTCTCATCCTCTAGGCAGACTGCACAAGGCCCTGACCACACCACTCACTTCTGCTGCATTGCCTGGCAAGGCAGGTCTCATCCAGACACTTTAGGACCCTCCCTTGTGCAGCCTCTTTAAGAACTGTTGTGGTGAGACGGGAAGAGCTCTGTCCAACCGGTTCTCCCTGAAGCTGAGGTTCAGCCAGAAATACTCCGTTCATGTTCTTCCTGTTCCACATAAAATTTAGCATGCTGGGCATGCTGCTATCTGCTGGGACTTGCTCCATTTTGGGAAATAACCACTTTTCTTCTTCTTTCTGAAGGCTCCAGAGGGTCCCACTCTGGCAGGCACAGCTGACTTATTGGTGTCCTCTAGATGAGCATTTGGATCAATCTATCTTTTCTGTATCTTTTTAAAAAAATCTTTTTTTTCCTGTCTTTTCTGTATCTAACAAAGATACAACTAGCAATCCTGTACATCATTTTTTTCACACCTACTATGCATGGGACAGTTTTGAAAAGTGAAATTACTGAGTGGAGAAAGTTAATTTAATGTATTGATTAGTATTTCCAAAATAGCAGGGTGGCTAATAACATATGTATTTGCCAGATGTGGTGGTGCAGGCCTTTAATCCCAGTGCTCGGCAGAGGCAGGCAGATCTCTGAACCTGAGGCTAGAATGAGTGAGTTCCAGGACAGCTAGGGCTACATAGTAAGAACTTGTCTCAAAAACAAAAACAAACAAAAAAATGTCAAACCAAACAAAAACCAAAAATCAGGGATTTAACCTGGAGTAGCTGTGAACTTTAACTACAGGCTGAAGATGGACATGGGGGAAGGGCATGTGTGTGTCAAATTTAAAGGCAAAAAATTTGTGTGTGTGTGTGTGTGTGTGTGTGTGTGTGTGTGTGTGTGTGTGTGATTTTTAAGGGTTTTCATCTGTTCTGCCAAAATGGTCTATGCTCCCAAATAATATTGCATTCATCCATCAGATTGATCTCCATTTCCCATCCAAACCCTTGGATGTGAACTTCCCATCCCTCAAGAAGATCAGCTAGGGTACCACTCTTTTGGGTCTTCCCATGCAACCTCCCTCAGTCCTCTTGTGCCCTTTCAAGGAATTGCAATTACTTTGGCTAGTGGTTAACACTCTCCACAAGCCAAAGCTAGACTAGTCAACTTCCTCTAACAGACCCAATGTCAGGGATGAGAGAGCCCCCTCTCCTGCTTAATGGATTCAGAGGGACAGGTGGGTTACATTTCCCCCTGGTAGAGCTGGGATTCAAACCCAGAGGCGTGATTCACAGATCTGAATGGGACAAAGTGAAAGTGAACAAAACTGGTCGAGGGTTTTGGTTTCAGCAGCACCGTGTGGGAAGCTTCCAACAGTGCAGTGCCCTGGCCACTGAGCTACCTCCAAGTCCACAGAGAGTTTCAGGAACCCACAGGACTGAGGGCCCTGCCCTAAGGTGGTGCTACACTTTTCTGGGTTTCTGTTTTGGTTTCGTTGTTTTCTGTTTTAGTTTTGCAGTATTGGGAACCAAACCCAGGGCATGGATGAGGCCAGGCAAAAATTCCACTGTTGAGCCACACCTCAGTCCCACATGCATTATATAGAAACTTTTACTGCTGTGTCCATACTTTGGATTCTTTTCCTTCAATAAACTTTTTTCAAAGACAGTAAGGATGCTCCAAAAGTTTTTTTTTTTTTAAGTATTCTTTTGAACTCTTGCATTTCAACTTAACTGATGCTAAAGCTGTTGTGTCCAGTAGAAGCTTAAAGGGAACACTTTGAAGTAGAAGCTTAATTAACATAAAGTGGAACATAAATGTCTGGTCTGAGCCCATGAGTCTCTACATTTGTTTCTTTCTCTTTCTTTCTTTTTCCTTCTTTTTTTCTTGAGACAAGGCTTTCACTGTGGAACTCTAGGCCTCCTGGAACTTGCTGTGTAGATCAGGCTTATCTCAAACTCAAAGAGATCCACTTGTCTCTGCCCCTGAGCCCTGGGACTAGCAGCCATGAGCTACCATGCTGGACCCTCCGTTCTACCTTAAAAGATCCTTTGAGTTTAGTCCTTTGGGAAGTATATCTATGAGGAGTGTACATTTTCTTCACAAGAAAAGACGCTGGGCTGGAGAGGTTGCTCAGAGGTTAAGAGCACTGGCTGTTCTTCCAAAGGTCCTGAGTTCAATTCCCAGCAACCACATAGTGGCTCACAACCATCTACATTGAGATCTGGTGCCTGGGCATATATGTAGAGCAAATACTGTATACATAATAAATAAATAAATGAATGTTTAAAAAAAGTTACTTAAAAAAAAGAAAAGAAAAGAAAAAGACACTGCCGAAGTTGTACTTTGAGGCACACTTACTCTAAATGCCTAACTGCAATAGATTATCCCTCTGGGGTTGGGGACAGGGACACAGGCCACACCAGCTAACAATATGCCCTGCTCTTGGGAGATGTAAAGTGGAAGAGTCATATAGGCAGCCAGGAGAATCTGTAAAGTTAAATATAAGGTTTTAGAAAGGAGTGGAAAATCAAGTTCCCACCCCAGACTACTTGAAGTGGAGGCGAGACACCAAACACCCCTGGGCTTTAACTCACCTGGACCTGACCTCTGGCCCCAGTGCCACCTACTGTTCAGGGAGCAGAAGGGTGTGGAAGTGAAAACCAGACAACATTCCACTGTTCAAAAAATTAACATGTAATTTGAGTAGATTCCTCATGAATGGCGAATGGTGGGAACAGAGATTCCCAACCCTTAGCTAGAAAGCAGAGGACAAAGGTCCAAATGGGTCCTCTGGAGATTCGGGCTTGAGATTCTCACAGGCCTTTAACTCTACCAGGCTCTTTCAATGGTCCGAGCTGGCCAACTTCAGGAACTTTCTAGGAGCATCCAGATCCCTGCCCTCGGTATGAAATTGGGTTTGGAGGACAGTCACACAAATATCCTGTCCGGTGTCCAGGCCCTACTCCATCCATACTGCCTGTGTGACCTCAGGCCTTGGCTCCCTCCTGAAAGTGATAGTTAACCAAACTCACAAAGACAAATAATGTATGAATGGTGGTGATGGCCAGGGCAGCTTCTGATGGCAGGAAACGGTTGGGGAGTCCCTTTCAGATCTGACAGGGACAGAGGGACAAAGGCATCTGGCTGACTGCCAAGCCTGACACAGGTGGGCTGACCATAGCAGTGAAAAGAACGGATGGGTCTCTGGTTTGTCCAAGGGAATTAGAACCGTGCAACACACCTGAGGCAGTTTGTGTGGACAGATCTTTTTTTTTTTTTTAACTGTGAAGTTCCTGGTGAGTGATAGTGAGGTGGAGGTGATCTTCTTATAGACTCATTCAGACAGTGTACCCCAACCCCCCCCCCCCCACCCTTGTATCTGCTTTGTCCCAGACCCCTTCCTGGCTTTATAGTCAATAGTCAATAGCACAGACAGCTCTCTGCCCTCTGAGGTCCAGTATGTGTCCTGGTGTAAGCACTTAGGTTTACAAGCCCCAAATAGCATTCCCACTAACAGAACTGTCTAGGTGCTGACCTGGTGTCAGCACCTTCGTGCTCATCCTACAGCTTGTCAGGAAGGACACTTGGCAAGTGCCTTGAAGTGCTATCCTCTCCCTGTGAAACCATCAGTGGGGGAGGGAGTATCGTGGGCGGGGGGGGGGGGGGGGAGCCAGAGGACAGGCCTCTCGCTCCAGATTCTTTTTCCCTAAGCAAGTACCATACATACTTTCAGATCCAGCCTAGAACTTCCAAAACCTCACTGGAAATTGATTGGTTAAAGTGGGGGAGAGGGGGTCCCCAGAACTAGTGGGCCTTTTAGATCAAATTTTAAAATTTAGAAAAATTTCACAGCCATATGCAGTGTACCCTCATTACCCATCATCTTCCCCACCAGGATCCCTTTTATACTTTATTTATTTTTAGTTTTGGTCATTGATTGAGTTTGCTTAGAGTTGCTTTATAGAAATGTGGGCAGAGGCATTATTCACCAGAGCATGGCTACACCCCTGATGAGAACGCCACCACATCTCCTAGCAGCCATTGCCTGCTATAACCAACCATTACCTCCACAGGGACGAACAGAACATCATGAGTCCCTTCCCCACTCATGACAGAGCACTGAGTGGCCCAATCTTTTGCAGGTCTTGTGTAGGCAATTGTATCTGATATGAGTTCATGTGTGCAATGAGCTGTCTGAAAGATGGTAATTCACAACACTCCTCCCCTTTCTCCAGCTCCTACAGTTTTTTCTGTACCTCTCCCTCATCTTCCATGCCCTTTAGGCCTTGGAGTGGGTGATGTAGTTGTCTCATTTAGGGCTGAGCACAACAGTCCCTTGTTCTTGGCAGCCTGACCAAGAACTTGTGTCTTAAGAGGCTGACACGATGCTGGAACTGGGTCCACCCTGTGAGAGCCATGCTTTCATTCCTTGCCTTGTGGTCAGCTAGGTAGCTTCCCATCCCCTCTTCCTGTCTTCTCCTTAAGAGCACAGGATTCTCCAGAAAGGCAAAATAGCTTTTCTTCAAGGCAACAGTCTTGAAAGCCTTATGAGAGATAGTCAGAGTGGCCGTACCTGTGTCTGTATGCTGGTTAGTTGAAAGCGAAGGCAGTTCCTGAAGGCAGAGTATATGCTGTGGACAGTAGAGTCGGAAGCCAGAGGACTTTTCAGCTGAGCTAGACAGAAGTGAGCCAGTCTCTACAGAGGGTTTTCTAAAAGGAGATATCCAATAGACAGGTGCATGTATGGGGTTGAAGGTCACAGAGAGAAAGGGACAGAGACAAGTTCCTGATGTCACAGTCAATGTTGTCCTTAAAAGCACTGTTTAGAGAGATGGCTCAGGGTTCTGCTGGAGAACCTGTGTTTGATTCCTAGCACCTACAATGGCGGCTGACAGCAGTCTGTAGCTCCAGTTCCCTAGGCTCCAATGTCCTCTTGTGCTCTCTGAGGGCACTGCAAATGTACTGTACATTGGCATAGCATGCAGGCAAAACACCAATACATGTAAAACAAAAATAAATGGATATATATGTATAAATATATACATAAGATTTTAAAATATATATATGTATATATATGTGTGTGTGTGTGTATATATATATATATATAATCATTTCTTTAAAAAGAAAAGGGAGAAAGGAAGGGCACCATTTTAATGAAAATGGGGAGATGGAGAGCCAAGGGTGCTTCAGTGTTCTGCCAAAGATGCAGCTGGAAGGAGAACTGCTCAGAACATGAGACAACCAACAAAAATCATATAATTCCTGTGTGGACCCTCTCTCTCCAGGTTTTCAAGCAAGCATTCTGTCTGCTGAGCATTTAGCTCCAACCCTGCGTCCCTCCACAGCTCTGGTTCCTCTATCACAGTCCTGGCTCTCCCACCAGTGATCCTGGATTCCCCCCACACAGCCTCAGCTCCTCCACTACAGTCCTGGCTCCCTCACCACAACCTTAGCTTCCCCACAATAGCTGAGCCCAGTTAGAGCAAAGGACACATTTGCAGAAAGAAGAGGGAGGTGGGGTGAGTGTCCCTGCTAAGGGGACAACAAATACCTGGACAGAGAGTTTTAATAACCACACTGAGCACTGGCAACTGATCCTAGAAATGCTATTATGACTATTATGCTATTAAGCAAGTGCTCACGGGGCCAGGAAGGCTAAACTTGACTGGAGTCTCTCCTTCTGAAAGGCTGGTCAACCCCTTTAATTTTACAGACTTGGATGTGACCATGATTCAGAGAAGCCAGCCTTCCTCCGTGTGCACACATACACTTTCATTGTGCCAGGTGTCAGAAAACAACCTGAGAGTGTGGATTCTCTCTGTAGGTTGCAGAGATCAAACTCCAGGAGCCAGAGTTGACTGAAAGCTCCTTTGACACTTTCTGACCCTAAGCTGAGCTTTCAGCCAGAGATGCCCTGCAAAGGGATCCCCCTCACACCAGCACACAAGCAAAAAAAGCCCTCTTGTGCTCTTCTCTTCCAGGTGTTTGGGTTCTGGGTCTGGACTCTGGTGGCTGCTACACACGTAGCAAACCCCTTGCTGCACGGGTGGGTGCTGTACGTGTCACTCACCTCGTTTCTCATCTCCCTGATGTTCCTGACGTCCTACTTGTTCGGGTTTTATAAACGATTTGCATCCTGGAGAGTCCTGGTAAGAGCCAGGGGGTTTGTAAGGATGGTGGGCTTTTCCGGGGGCGGGGGTTGGGAAGAATGAAAGGCCTGGGTTTAGAGACCTCACTGGGAACAGATTCCTATGAAACCAAGGATTCTTATTTTAGTGTGTTGACTACTAAGCTAAAATGAAAACTTATTTGTAAATCTTTCCTTATATTTCCTTCCACTGCCTTCCTTGTTAGGTTTGTACACACCTTCCTGAAAAAGAATATTATCTGGAGAGATAGCTCAGCAGTAAAGGATACTTGTTGCTCTTGGAAAGGGCACACGCAGGCTTAGTTCCCAACACACAGGGAGGCTCACAACCATCTGTAACTCTAGGTCTAGGGGGATCTGTTGCCCTTTTCTGGCCTCCACAGACATTGCATGCATGTTGTGCCCAGAAATAAATAAATAGATACACACATATGTGTGTATATATATATATATGTGTGTATCACACACACACACACACACACACACACACGCACACATATGCAAACACTCATACACTTAAAAACTAAAAAATACTGCTAAGGCTAAGAATGGTGGTGTGTACCTATAGTCTCCCAGTAACTCAAAAGTCTGAGACAGGAGGAAATATTGAACCTAGATATTCAAGGCCAGTCTGGGCAACACAGAAAGGCCCTGTCTCTTGAAAATAATTCTGGGCTGGAGAGATGGCTTAGTAAGTAAAGTGCAAGCCTGAGGAGATGAGTTTGAATGTCCCCAAGCTACATAAGGCCTGTAGGACACACACCTGTGACACCAGTGCTCCTATAGCGAGAAGGGCATCAGAGACAGGAGTACTTGTGACTTCCAAAGGCATACCATAGCATGTGTGACCTACGCTTCCCTAGAGGAAAATGCAGGGGACCAGTTAGTACATTCTCTCAAGAGTTAATGAGCATTTTAGTGACTGCAGGGCACTCCTGGTGAGTTAAATGCACAACACAGAGAATCAAAATTAAAATCAGGGGCTTGTGAGATGGTTCAGCAAGTGAAATTGGCATGCTGCCAAGCCTGGCAACCTGGGCTCAATCCCTAGAACCCACATGGTGGAAGGAAAGCACCAACTCCCACAACTCACCCTCTGACCTCCACATGTGTGCTGTGCCTCTGCCCCAACATACATGCATACGTGTGTGTATATATATACACACATATATATATACATATATATATATATGTGTAAAAAAAATTTAAGACAACTAAAGTCAGAAGTCAGATTCTCCTGACCCCAACATTAGCCAAGCCTCTGTCTCCTTCTCTATAAATTGGCGGTAATCAAGGCAGCCCTGTGAAATTGATAGCGAACATTACAGAGGACAAAATGCATTGTCCAGACAGTGACAAGCCCTGAGTGGGTCTTCATCAAGCTGAAGTTTAATGTGAAAGGCCAGTCAGTTGTATGAGGGTGCTAAAAGAATGCACCAAAACAAGGCAGAAGCAAAGACTTTATTGCATATGCAGTGGTATGCAGCAGAGAGAAACTGCAGAAGCATTCTGGAGTATCATGGAAGGCAGATCTACACAGGCAGTCAGTGTTTTGTTACCACCCTGCCCTGGAACAATTACAACTGGGCCTTGTTAGGGGGTAACTCTTTCTGAGGAGGTAACAGCCCTATTTGGAAGCAATAAGCCCATCCCTGCCAGAAGCAAAACAGTCTTGTTTTGTGGGTAGTATAGCTCAGCTTAGCTATCTGTGACCCCAGCACTTGGTGGAGGATGGAAGGGAAGAAACAGGAGGATCCTCTGGTTTGCTTGACAGCTGGTCTAGCTAGATGTGTCTCAAAAAATAAGATGTTATGGGGCCAGGAGGTGTTGTGGCTCAGTGGTTAAAGGCATTTGCTGCTTTTGCAGAGGAACCGGTTTCAGATCCCAGCACCTATACAGGCAGCTCACAATTGCCTCTAATCCAGCTCCAGCTCCAGGGGCCACAGAGGATCCCATGTTCTCTTCTGACCTCTGTAAGCACTGTATGCCCATATGATAAACATACAGATAAGCAGGCACATAAATAAAAAATTAATTTTAAAACTGGGTGTAGTGGTGCACACCTTTAATCCCAGCATTAGGGAGGCAGAAGTGGGCGGATCTCTGTGAATCTGAGGACAGCCTGGTCTACATAATGAGTTCCAGGACAGCCAGAGCTACATAGTGAGACCTTGTCTCGAAAAAAAAAAAAAAAAAAAAAAAACCTTAAAAATTAATTAAAAAAAAAAAGATAGAAAGCAACAGAGGAAGACTTCTGAAGTTGACCTCTCACCTCCACATGCACATACACATGCGTACAACACACACACACACACACACACACACACACACACACACACACACACA
>CAJQZJ010014957.1:6476570-6487165 GCA_907164525.1 Lophiomys imhausi
GTGTGTGTGTGTGTGTGTGTGTGTGTGTGTGTGTGTGTGTGTGTGTGCCTCTGTGTTCAAACTTCAAGAACTTGTCTTTCATTTGTCTCACTCAGTCTTGCTCTCCAATCTTCAGAATTTTGTTCTCTCCCCAAATAAACAAAACTACATTTCTCTTTTCTTAATGACGTCTGCTGTGAACTCCCGCTGCCTTGTGATGGAGCCTTAGTTGCTGAGCACAGCAGCTATTCTGAGTCCTTTTGTTTCAATGACAGAAGTCCACAGAGATGCCATTGCTAGGTAGTGGAAGGCAAGGGAAGGTGGGCATGGTAAACTGTGGAAAGAGCCAGATGGTGGCACCTATGTGGGGTGGCTTCTGAGCCCACCTCACCTGTCTCTTTCTCTACTGTGAAATGGCACCCTCTTGTTGCAGGAAGTTCACAGTGACCGACTCCACTTTGAGTGTGAAACAGCATGACCCATGTCAATGACTTCCAAAGGCTGTCATGCCATACCAGAGGCACAGGCTGCATTAGAGGGCACTGTCACCAGAATAAGAACGGTACCAGCCAGGCATGGTGGCACACACCTTTAATCCTAGCTCTCGGGAGGCAGAGGCAGGAGGATCTCTGTGAGTTCAAGGCCAGCCTGGTCTACAAAGTGAGTCCAGGACATCCATGGAAACACAGAGAAACCCTGTCTCAAAACACAAAACAAGGGGCTGGAGAGATGGCTCAGAGGTTAAGAGCACTGGCTGCTCTTCCAGAGATCCTGAGTTCAATTCCCAGAAACCACATGGTAGTCCATAACCATCTATATTGAGATCTGGTGCCCTCTTCTGGCTGCAGTCATACATGCAGTACAAAACACTATACATAATAAATAAAACATTAAAAACAAAACAAAACAAAATAACACACACACACAAAAAAAGAACAAGGTACCAGACAAACACTGTGGGCCTCTGGAAAGGCCACAGCATTTTCCAGAAACCTTCTAGCTTCCCTCTTTATCAAGGCTTCTGGACTTCCTTAAACTCAGTCCCAGAGCTGACCTTCTGGTGCCTCTCCACCACTGCTGGCTCAACCAACCAACCCCCAACCACACAGGCCTCATTGTTGTCCCCCAGACACATGGCTCTCTCACTCAGGACCTGGGCAAGGTATCTCCTTATCACCCACATCTCACATCAGCAAGGTATCTCCTTTCCCCAAACACCAGCCTCTCCAACAACCTTTACCCAGCATTGTAACAGAAAATTTTTATTTAAAACACTTATATTTATTAATACTTAACAAACACCTATATCCTATAACCTAATACCTATAAATACTTAATATCTAAGAACATCTAACCAACCTTATTTTAATTTTCTTAAAAGGATATTAACATTCTTAGTGTAGGTCCATGCGGGGAAACTTGATTTTAGCAGTTTGGTTATGGCAATCACAATAGTCAGTCCTCTCTGAGCTTAGTGTCAGCTGGACCAAGCTTTGTCAGTTTGTATGGTCAGTTTATTTCAACCACTAGATTGTGGCCAGCTTATGAGGCCAGCCTGTTTTAACTGCTAAATCTGAGGTCGGCTTCCTCCACCAGCTGAGACTCACTTCTATAGTCTCCTCAGCCTGTGTGTGCTTCACGGCCTAGTTCCTCACAGCGGCCTCTGAACTCCACCTGCCTTGTTTACTCTCCCAACACTCTTGAGTCCTTGGACGGATGTCTTTATTATTCAATTTTTAAAAAACTTTCTCTCAGCAAGTTCTGTGCCATGCCTTTTCTGCCAGCCCTTTTAGACTGATTTACTGGATTTGCCTCAGGCTATTGTAGCCTAAAAGGCTGATGAATGGCATACCTTGCTGCACACTTTTCCAGTGTGCATTGTCTTCTCTATCCATGGGGACAAGAAGTTGAGAGCCAAATGGAGCTCTCTGGTTTATATGTTGCATAATCTCATGGTCTTTTCTGGAGTGTTGCAGGCTCATGAGCTCTCTCACAATATCTAGCAGTACCTGTAGCTTCTCAAGGCAACTGATGTCATCCAAGGCTTATGCGGCCTCTTAACCACACTCCTTCAACAAGGCATGTCATGTTTCTCACAGAGCTGTGGCCTCAACCGGGCTCTGCCCATCTCAGCCCCAAGTCCAAGCAATGCCAAGTTCCTCCTTTATGTGCTGCCCAGTGTCACGTTGATCCACAAATTAATACACTAAAAAGAACTAACTCCTATCACACAGCATCCCCAATTTTGCCCTGTCTGCTTCATACTTTCCTGACCTTTTCTCCATCTGGGCTATTTGTATAGGACCTGCTCACTTTGCATCTTGCTGAAAAGAATGTAACCTCTGTGAGGAGAGTATTATTTATTTACTTGTTTTCGTATTTGTGACAGGGTCTCGCCTATATAGGCAGGTTGGCCTCAAACTTATCATTTTCCTGATTCCATTGCCTGGGTACTGTCATTAAAGGCATGTGTCACTTAGGAGCTAGACTTTTTAATGTCTTTCTCACTGTTGTAGAAATAGCTATTCTTGAAGCTTCAAAGCTATTGGATGGATGGATGGATGGTTGGATGGATGGATGGATGGATGGATGGGTGGATGGATGGATGGATGGATGGATCAGTGGATGGATGGATGGATGGGTGGATGAATGGATGGATGGATGGATGGATGGATGGATGGATGGATGGATGGATGGATCAGTGGATAGATGGGTAAATGTGTGGGTGGGTGATGGGTGGATGGTTGGGTGGGTGGATTGGTGGATGGTTATATAATGGATGGATGGGTGGGTGGGTGGTATAGTAGGTAGGTGGATAGATGGGAACAGAGGGTGAGTGAACAGAAGGACCGTGAGGCTGGCGTGGCCGCCAGCCTAAGGAGAGACATCATGTCATTTTAAGCTCAATTTTAATTACAGTCATGTTTTCTAATTGGTACAGAATACAGGAGGCAGAGTAGGCAGGAGATGAACTGAGGCCCTGAGAAGTCCTAAAGAGGGATTATGATGGTTGAGACAAAGGAGGCTGATGTACTAAGAGCTGCAGGATAGCAGACTTTGAGGCTGGCTTTGGCCTTGACAGTTAGATGGAGGGAGTGAGAAAGACAGGTTTCTGTCACTGGTAGTTGGAGGGGATGTGGTCCTGGGGCTTACTGAGCTTAGTTGGTCTTAGGAGATAAGCCTGAGATGGGCCATTAAGAGCTTGAGAAGAACCTGAGACATTCCCATACAGGTTCTCCAAGCAGAGTTCTGGCCTAGTGAGCATAGCTGAAGGAGTGGCCAGGGCACTGAGGCACATATCAAGATGGGCCCAGGGACTCATGGAGGGAGGAGAATAGCTTTGCAGCCAGGTAGAGGCCCAGGTTGCCATTGGGGGAGGTCCAGGGGCAGAACAGCTGGAAAAGGCCCTAGCAGTGCCCAAGGAGGGAGCATCCCTAGAGGATGGAGTAGCTTGCCCAGTGCGTGCTGCTCTCAGGCCAGGCAGGGAAGTGGAGTGGGGTGGGACTCTGGAACCCTTGGAAGTGGAGGTAGGCCCTGCACTGACCCCCTCTAATGCTCCCCATTTTCTTCCAGTTCTTCGCCTTCATCACAACCCTGCTGTATATTCTGCATGCCTTCAGCATCTATTACCACTAAGTTCAGAGAAGCCAAACCCAGTGAGACTCTATCTCTTAAAGTTGTGTGAAAATTCCCCAAAGCAGGTCTTGCCATTTGCCATCTGGGTCCTAAACCCACCAAGCCACCCACAGGGTCAACAGACCATCTTTCTGGAATGTGTGAGGAGACTCACTTTGGCATTTTTCTCTTTGGATATTTTTACTCCTCATGGTGACCATAAGAAAACTATCCCCCTACTAAAGAAGATTGCCCCTCCCCCTTCTCTGAAGATTTCCCACCCCATTCCACCTCCAAACCCTCCATCCTGGACATCGCTGCCTGAAGAGGACTGCCTTCTGGAGTTTTCCTGACCATGAACTGGGCTTTTTCAGAAAAATCAACCTTAAACCGCTCACCCAAATGCCAGCTCTGCTGTCATGCTTGTTTAGGATCTTTTTGTCGATGGTGCTCCCTATGATATACTTAGGGAATATTCAATGTTACTTTTTTTCAATCTTATTTTCTTAGACAGGCAAGGCTCCACGAAGGCCTGAAGGTCTAATGCCCTTGTACAGACTTTCCTTTTAGACTATGCTGTTGTCCTGGAGAAGTTGTTGTGACCTGCCTCGCTCCCCATCACAGCCCTACTTCCTCTGTATTAAAGACCCAAGGAAAATGTACATATAATCAACTTGGAGGGTAAACATGTGGGAGAAATAAGTGGTTGGGTTTATGGAAGTCAGAATGGGAAAAACATAGCCAGTTGATGCCTAAGCCTGGTCCTTTGGAAACTGCAGGGCTCAGTGCGCCTGTGTGAAGCATCAAAGACCAACCTCCTGAGAACCAGAAGCATCCTCGTCCTTCAGAAAAGACTTCAGCGAAGGATATGGAAACATGGCAACCATAGATTTACTTTCAGGCTCCTCCCAGAAACACAAGGGGAAGAAACAGTTGCTATATTGTTGTAGTGGCTATGAGAGGACTCACTTTCTCTGTGTTCCATTTCTGTGTGCTCTCATCTCTTCCTGGGGATCCGTTGGGTTGGGCCAGTCTGCAGGACTCATCATGGAAGGGTATTTGTGTCTGGGGAGTCTTTGGGGTTTTTCCAAGAACAGGCCTTGTAGGGGAAAAAAAAAAAAGCGCAGAGTCAGATGAACATTCTCTTGAGCTAGCTGGGCTTTCTGTCCTATCACCCTCTGGGAGGGGCTCAGGACCTTGCCAAAGGCCCTTGCATGCCAAGGGTCCTCACCCAACAGGCCAACGGGACACAGCCCCTCAACGGTCTAAATAGATAATTACCAAAAGGGACCTAACTGGATCTACTTTTCCTCCATTCGGGTTTAGTGGGAGGGGTGGGCTGTAGACTTAATGTAACTATTGTTCACCAGCCACTTACTAATTGCCCTGACATCTTGGAAAGACACCACTTGTCTCTTATTTTGTAGCCGGGCAGATGTCTGTGATGTTCACCGTTGAATATTTACCGAACGCCCACGTGCAAATAAAAGATGTTTGTATAGTGGGAGGTGTGGAGTGTGTCACTTTGATACTGCTGGCAGCGGGACCCAGCCATGACTTTTTTGTTGAATCTACTATCCAATGTCATCGAGACTACCCTTGGGATGGTTTTAAGCCTTGATAGCTAAGTCCCTGTCATAGTGTTCTATTGCTGTGAAGACACACCATGACCATGGCAACTTATAAAAAGGAAGCATTTAATTGGGGGCTTGTTTATAATTTTGGAGGCTTAGTCCTTGATCATCATGGCAGGGAATGTGGCAGCAGGCAGGCATGATGCTGGAGAAGTAGCTGAGAGCTTTATAATCTGCAAGTTGCAAGGGATGGGGGAAGATGGAAGGAAGGAGGAAGGGAGGGAAGGAGGGAGGGAGATTGGTACTGGCAAGGGCTTTTGAAACCTTAAAGCCCACCCTGAGTGCCATACCTCCTCCAGCAAGGCCACACACCTCCTGATCCCTCCCAAACAGTTGCACTGATGATCAAGCGCTCAAATATATGAGGCAATGGGGGCCATTCTTATTCCAATCACCACAGTCCCCCAGGGACAGAAAAACAATTATTCTATCTTACCTGTCAGGGAAGATAGACTCTGTCTCCAAGGCCCTGGGTTGTGGGGTCACCATAATTTGGGGGCAGGTACAACCTCAAACAATTACACACAGTTGGTGTCCCACCAGCCAGAGCTGGGGGATACAGAAGGGCCTCCATCAAAGCCCAGCTGGATGTTTGTGTGGCTCCCTGACTCCACCATAACCCAAGTCTTGTTCAGTTCCCAAGACACACCCACCCCACACATTGCACCGCACTCAGCCCAAGCCTGGCTACCCTGAGCTTACCCCAGATGCTGCAGCTTCTTTGCCCCTCTCTTCTCAGTCTGAGTCTCCCTAAGACCCTATCTCCAGCAGGGAAGTTCTGGGGCCCTCACCTCCTGTGAATGGGCACCAGGGTTTGCTGGTTTTCTCCCTGTCCTTGATCAGCACTCCTTCCCTTTCCCACCTGGCTTCCTAAGGTCCCACATTGAGGTCCAGACTCACAGTTGGCTTTGGAGGGAATATAGACTAATCCCCTGACACTGTCCACAGGGAATTGTGGATGTTTCCTGAGCATTAGGGATGCGGGGTTTTGTAAGTCATACCCAGGTGTCCTGCACTGAGCAAACTTTGTCTGGGACAGCCAGGGTTTCTAATCTGGAAAATAACCTATGATCTTTTTAAAAGACAGGGGCAGAGGAAATAAAATGTTAAAGTCTGAAAAACAACAGTCTAACCTCTGGGCTAGCGGTGGGACTAGAAGGTATCTAAGAAGTCACCTTCTTAGGTGGTGGGCCTCCCATCCCCCAAATTTGACATTGACCATCATCCTGTTGGGTATCTGAGGTAAAGCACATTTCAGGACAAACTGAGCCCTGCACATGGAGGGTCACATGCAGTCTCTTATTCAATGGGATATACTGTGACTATCACCAACTTCTCCCCAAAGTGCACAGCTCAGAACCCAAGGTGTGCATTAAGAGTCTGACTTGGAGCTGGGTGGTGATGGCACACACATCTTTAATCCCAGCACTTGGGAGGCAGAGGCAGGCAGATCTCTGTGAGTTCGAGGCCAGGCTGGTCTACAGAGCTAGTTCCAAGACAGCCAGGGCTGACACACAGAGAAGACTGTCTTGAAAAAACAAGAGAGTCTTACTTAGTCACAGCTGGTCCCTCCCTGGCGCACCAACAATGCCCAGTCCCTTTACTCCCCTGGTGCCTCTGTGCCTCTCTCTGCCCTCTCTGATTCGGCTACCCACCACATCCCAGTTGTTTGTTCATACAGGGGAGAGATGCACTTTGTAAGAGGTGACTGGGTCCCGCTCTGTTTTGTGCACTTGTACACAAATGTGAACATATGGAAGCCTGGCTGAGTGCCTCTTTTTCATTTCACACTACATGCCTGCAACCTGGCTTCTGCTCTGTTAGCTGCAGCCTAAAGCTCTACGGAGAAGCTTCATCTATCTTCTTCCTGCACCATGCACAGTGAAGCTGCCCCAGTGCCCAGGCTGGCCCTGGATAGTTGGTCCTAAGGAAAGCAGGCCTGATGAGGAAACTGGAGCCTCCCTATCACCCAGTCTACGTAGTAGGGCTAGACCAGGACAAATGCAGTGCATGATGGTAGCTCTACGTGGGCTCATTTGAGGGAACTGCCTACATCATGGTTCTCAACCTGTGAGTTGAGACCCCTCTGAGTTCGCATACCAGATATCCTGCATATCAGATATTTATGTTGTGATTCATAACAGTAGCAAAATTACAGTTATAAAGTAGCAATGTAATAACACTGAAAAAAAAAACACCTCTCTGCACTTTAGTGGCCTCTCCCCTCCTCTACTCTATTTCCCTCCCTCTCCTTCGCCCCCCTTTCCTTCCTCTCCTGTCCACCCACACACACCAGGCACGTGCACCGGACACTGGCTTACAGTTTTCTCTGGTGAGTGAGTCATTGTTAAAGGATGATTTTTTTGTTTTGTTTGTTTGTTTGCTTGTTTTGTGGCCACCTGCCACAATTCCCTGTGGACAGTGTCAGGGGATTGATTAGTCTATTCCCTCCAAAGCCAACTGTGAGTCTGGACCTCAATGTGGGACCTTAGGAAGCCAAGTGGGAAAGGGAAGGAGTGCTGATCAAGGACAGGGAGAAAACCAGCAAACCCTGGTGCCCATTCACAGGAGGTGAGGGCCCCAGGACTTCCCTGCTGGAGATAGGGTCTTAGGGAGACTCAGACTGAGAAGAGAGGGGCAAAGAAGCTGCAGCATCTGGGGTAAGCTCAGGGTAGCCAGGCTTGGGCTGAGCGTGGTGCAATGTGTGGGGTGGGTGTGTCTTGGGAACTGAACAAGACTTGGGTTATGGTGGAGTCAGGGAGCCACACAATATTCTAATCTGAAATTAAGGCCATTTTCCTTTCATGCCAGTAAGGCAACTATACCTTTGGTAAATTATAGTTTGATAATTTTGTATTGTATTTTTATTGTATTTCTTACTTATTAACTCTTTTCTTAAAACAGTATTATTTACTTCTAGAACATAGTTTCCTCCCTCCTCCCTTCCTGGCCCCTCTCTTCCTCCCTCCTTCCCTCCCTCCCTCCCTCCTTGTTCCTCTACTTGATAGTCTCCTTCTCCTCAGATGAGGTGGGCCCTCACATATCATACTCCCTCAGATCTTGTGTCATGTGAGGGCCAAGAGTTTCCACTTGTACTGGAGCTTGATAAGGCACACCATCTAGGGGGTGGTGTTCCACTGACCTGCAGCAGATTCCATGACTCACTGGTGGGTAAAATTTTTCCTAGGATAGATATGCTAGGTTCCTATCTATTTGGGTGTGTGGGTTTAGGATAGTTATCCTGTGATGTATGGTTAATATCCATTTTTAAGGGAATACATACCATGTTTATCTTTCTGGGACTGTGCCAGCTCACTTAGGATGAGCTTTTCTAGCTCCATCCATTTGGTTTCGAATTGCATGATTTCCTCATTTCTGATAGCTGTGTAGTATTCCATTATGTAAATGTACCACAGATTTTTTTATCCATTCTTCAGTTGAAGGACATCTGGGTTGTTTCCAGTTTCTGGCTATTACAAATAAAGCTGCTATGAACATTGTTGAGGCAATGTCCTTGTGGTTTCGTTTTGAATCTTTTGGATATATGCCCAAGAGGGGTATGGCTGGGTCTTGCGGTAGATTTATTCCCAATTTTCTAAGATATCTCCAGATAGATTTCCAAAGTGGTTGCACAAGTTTGCAGTCCCACCAGCAATGGGGGAGTGTTCCCCTTTCTCCACATCCTCACCAGCATGTGCTGTCATTTGAGTTTTTGATCTTAGCCATTCTGACAGGTGTGAGATGGAATCTCAGAGTTGTTTTAAGTTGCATTTCCCTGATGACCAAAGATGTTAAGCATTTCCTCAAATGCCTCTTGGCCTTTAGAGATTCCTCTTCTGTGAATTCTCAGTTTAGCTCTGTACCCCATTTATTAATGGGGTTACTTGATTTTTTGGTGTTTAATTTCTTCAGTTCTTTATATATTTTAGATATTAGCCCTCTGTCAGATGTTGGGTTGGTGAAGATCCTTTCCCAGTCTGTAGGCTGCTGTTTTGTTCTAAGGACAGTGTCCTTTGCCTTACAGAAGCTTTTCAATTTCATAAGGTCCCATTTATTGATTGTTTGCTTTAGTGCCTGAGCTATTGGTGTTCTATTCAGGAAGTGCCAATGAGTTCAAGGCTTTTCCCCACTTTCTCTTCTATTAATGTTAGTGTGTCTGGATTTATGTTGAGGTCCTTGATCCACTTAGACTTAAGTTTTGTACAGGGCGATAAGTATGGATCTATTTGCATTCTTCTACATGTTGACATCCAGTTAGACCAGCACCATTTATTGAAGATCCTTTTCTTTTTCCATTGTATGTTTTTGGCTTCTTTATCAAAAATTAAGTGACCATAAGTGTGTAAAAAAATATGGCTAATTAAATTATTTAACCAGCATTTATTATCAGTAATTGGTTTGGCAGTTGTTAATCTTTAAGCAGCCATTATAAATGAGTACACAGACACCACTTGGATTTTAACAAGCCTTGGCCTGAATTGAGCAATCCTAGCCCATCTAAGCTAGCTCTTAATTCTATTAACCAAATATGACCCCATATATACATACGTCCCCTTGGACTGCCATTTTCCACGATATGCTGATGTTCTTGGCCTGAACATGTTTCTCTAACCCATGGTGTGTGCCTCCTTCCTGCTGCTCCTGGTTTGAATGCTTTCTTCTTCCTGCTGCTGGCTGGAATGCTTTAGTCCTCTGTCTAAAGCGCAGGCTTCCTGCTCTAATCTCAGGAAGTCCCACCTTTCTCTGTCTTTGCCCAGTCTCAGGCCTTGGCATTTTATTTAACCAATCAGAGACAATGTAAGTAACAGACAGCAAGCAGGACCAATTAATTAACATTTAGAATGCTTAACACCACCCCAACAATTCCCTCCTTTTGTCTAAAAAAAAGGCTAAAATTTTTAACTCATATAGTAAAAACAATAAGAAGAAATATGAAGCAATCAAGAAAACCATATATAAAAGTTATGCACATAATGTTTAGCCTATTTGTATCAGGCAATCTTGAAGAAGAAAAAAATAAATCATCTATCTTGATGTATCTAAAGTTATGAACCTCAATAATTTCTATCATATCCTATATTTATATAGCTAAAGATTTTATTTAGACTTGGAAATATCCTTTTAAATCCTACACAACTCAAGTTTAATTGAAATTTTATAACTATTATCCCTTCAACCCCATCAAAGACATGAGAAGGGATAAAGTTATTATTTGAGTGAGTAGGAAGCCTACGAGAGTAGCTTCCAAAAAGAAATATGACAGTTTGTTGTCTAGACAGTCCCAAATATCTCTTGGTATCATTGGAGCATCATCTTCTGTAGGGGCTGATAGGTTAATATAAGTTAGATTTAGTGAATACTTAAGTT
>CAJQZJ010014957.1:6487565-6502311 GCA_907164525.1 Lophiomys imhausi
AAGAGTTAAATAAATAATAATTTAAAAGTTCGGTTACAATCTTCAGCCTTCTGGCCAAGCATTTTTCACAGACTAAATTGTGCAGAAGTCTCTGCAGAATTAGGACATCGACTTACCTGCATTTAAGCTCTGGTCCATCTTTGGACTGTATATCAGTCTGTTGAGAAAGCAGGGGCATTTTTGCCCAATAGGACTTATCTCTTGATGGGAGATTTCTTTTTGATGCTCATTTTCTTCTTCCAAGCCAAATGGGAGCTGTCAGGAACTGACTGTCTTAAGTCAAATAATTCTTTTTTTTTTTTTTTTTTTTGGTTTTTCGAGACAGGGTTTCTCTGTATAACAGCTCTGGCTGTCCTAGACTCACTTTGTAGACCAGGCTGGCCTCGAACTCACAGATATCTGCCTGCCTCTGCCTCCCAAGTGCTGGGATTAAAGGCGTGCGCCACCACCGCCCGGCGTCAAATAATTCTTAAAACAATAAAAACATCTTTAAATGCCATTTTCTGTATGCCTCTGAGGGTTTTGAAGACATTTATTTATTTATAAATCTCTCTATCATCTCTCTATGAACAACAAACTGTATATTTTTAACCATTTACTATCTGTTTAACCTATTAAGTCTATTTTGTGATAAATTAAGACTACTATTTGACATGACCAGAAGCTTGACTGGCCAGCAACTTGTATTATCCAGACTCCTAAATAGATTGCAATAGCAACCCATAAAAGGATTGGAAGTAAACCTATAATTTTAAATGAGTTGTATAGGCACACTACCTCATATAAGTGTTGAAATATACTTATTATGTGTCAAAATATAAAATTCTATACTAATGAATCAAAATTAATCTTATTTTTGTATCAATATACAAAATTCTATACCAATGTATCTAAAGATAACCCTATTTAAGAATAACAATAATTTTAAGTTTCAGAGCAGATTCAATAATCTATCCTTATATCTTATTATTTCTATATTATACACATATACTCCCCCTCTTTCTTTTCAAGTCTTTTCTCCCTATATAGGAGAGAAAGAAGGATACAGAAAAGAAAAAGAGATCTCCAAGTCTAACTTTTTATACCTTGCTTAACAAGACAATATAACAATTTGTAGCCATTACCCCTAAACAACATTTATAATACATCAAATGACCAAAGAACCATCCACCCCACTTTTTGGGAATGGGACGTCACTCTCTTAAAACTGCTTCCTGCTGAATTGGGTGGCAGAAAACCTGTTTGGGGGCCCAAAAATGGAAAAATGGTTAAGAAAGTTAATTGTAACATTTGTTGCTCAGTCTCTATGTGCACAGCAATTTGAATGTCCTGAGCAGTTTGTACTTCGAAGCTGGACTTTGGTAGGGAAGTTCAGTCCTTGAGGCTGGGCCATCTCAGCAAGCTGTTTGAAGTTGTTCTTGATGTAGATTTTTGAGGAAACAGCTATTGAGACATTCTATGAGGCTGGATCATCTGGGTTACTTGTCTTCTTTGGACTCTGGTGTTGTTCTGAAAATATATAATTTCTCACAAGTAACATATAGTTCTGCAATTACCAAAATGCCTTGGATTGCAGGATGCACAAATCAATTAAGGAATATTTTCTGTTCTTTGTTTGAACAGAAGAAAGACATTTGTAAGTTTCCATGCCATATAAAAGGATGACATGTAATAGTAGGACTGTATGGAGTTTAAGTATTCTCCTCTACAGTTGTCATAAATTTATTAATTGATTAAAACAGGTTTATTCTGTGTTGTTCTGACTTTTTGTAGATTAGATTGGCCTCAAACTCAAAGGGAACCAATCTGTCTTTGTCTTTGTCTCCCATGTTTTGGGAACAAAGGTATGCATTTACATATTTCTTCTTTCTTTTTCTCCTTTCTTTGGAGACTTAATTTCTATGTGGATATGTCTATCCTTATTGAGACAGGGTTTCTCTTTGTAGCTTGGGCTGTCTTGATTTGCTCTGTAGAGCTCTGTAGATTTAGATTGGCCTCGAGCACACAAGGAACCTGTTTTGTCCTTGTCTCCCAAGTTTTGAGATCAAGGTATGAATTTAAATAGTTGAATTACCCTTATTAAACAATAACATTAATTGAATCATTTTGTATTAGTTTGAGTTCCAATTCTCCCATGGAAATTCCATTCTTAAGGAGACTCATGCTATTTTACCTTAGCTTTTCTTAACTGTTGGCTGTGGGAGGCATGCTGTTTGCATGTTCTCCCCTAGCCTAACTCTGGGTCCTTACATTGATTAACAGAATATATCTCTTTCTCTCTCTCTCTCTCCTTTTATTTTCCCAACACAGGATTTCTCTGTATACCTTTGTCCTGGACTCAGTTTGTAGACCAGGTTGACCTTGGTGAAGGTCAGGGATCCACCTGTCTTTATTTCCCAAGTGCTGGGATTAAAGGCCTGCACCATGACGCACAGCGATTAACATATCTCCTTTAGGGCAAAATGTCTTTTGAAACCAGTTCTCCAGTGGGAGCCCCACAACTAAGGAGACTGGCTTGTGAGCCCTTTCTCTTCACATAAATTTAAGATTATGTGCATTTATCCATTAGATCAGTAAGGACATTATTAAACTTAACATCAAGGAAAAAATGTGTCATTTTTGAATTCTAGACTGTCTTTAGTAAGCAGCCTTGTCTTATCAGCAGGTTTCCGCCCTGCCCTCATTGTTTAAAAAGGCTGGTCTAGAATTCAGAGATCTGCCTGTTTCTTCCTCTAGTGTGATGGGATTAAGAGATGTGTGTGCCAGTACTACCCTGCTCAAATATTTCACTTAAATCCCAGATTTTGTATCTCTGTAACGCAGAGAGCAACCTTGAACTACAATGACAATTCGAAATCTACCCAAAACCTTCAAAAATCTCTTATGTTTTAGCAATGCCAAACCAGAAAAATATCCTTTCTGCCTCCCGATATAGGAAAATCAAAGATATCTACACAAAAATCAAGCAAAGAAACAACATTCCAAAAGCCTTGGCATGACTAACCATGCCATCCCATGCTGCAATTAAAGCTCTGTTCATTATTCCTTGGAATCTAGTTGCAACTGTATTTCACTGGTGGACCCTTCCCAGAAAGCCCTGAGAAGTACCTCATAGCCAGGGAGCTCTTAGCTCCAGCTGCCATCAATTTTGCCTTATTTATCAGGAAAGGCCTCACTCCTTCCTCCAGTATCATTGTTGGCAATTTAGCATTCCATCTGTAAATTCTTTCCTTTAAGACTATCCTAGTCTGAACTTTCTCAAAAAAGATACACAGAACCACAATTGTCAGGGTCAAAATCATTTGCATGCTAAGAGGAACAAATTCAATTGGAATCCAAACGTATTGAGGCATTATGAATTCCTCCATTTTTAATCTAGGCGGCTAATTCTGCTCTCAAGCTCTGTTTAGAAGGCTGCCAGTTTTTTAGTAGGTAAGGAGAGCTAAGCCTTAGCTCTCCACCTTTGGTGCAAGGCAACAGCTTTTGTTAAGTTAGCCGCACCTTTGAAATGCATTTGGGTTTGGTTTCCAGCTCTTTGGCTAGAAAACTAGCGTTCACCTGGGCCTTCTTATGCTGTAAGCATGGATTCTAATTGCCATAGTTGAGCACCATATGTAGAAAAAATGGCTAATTAAACTATTTAACCACTATTTAAATTATTGTTAATTGATTTGGAACCATTAATCTTTAAGCCGCCATTATAAATGAGTACACAGGGACCGCATGGATTTTCACAAGCCTTGGCCTGAGTTGTGCAATCTTAGCCCATCTAAGCTAGCTCATAATTCTATTAACCAAATATGACCCCATATATATATACGTTCCCTTGGACTGCCATTTTCCACGATATGCTGATGTTCTTGGCCTGAACATGTTTCCTAACACATGGTGTGTGCCTCCTTCCTGCTGCTCCTGGTTTGAATGCTTTCTTCTTCCTGCTGCTGGCTGGAATGCTTTAGTCCTCTGTCTAAAGCGCAGGCTTCCTGCTCTAATCTCAGAAAGTCCCACCTTTCTCTGTCTTTGCCCAATCTCAGGCCTTGGCATTTTATTTAACCAATCAGAGACAATGTAAGTAACAGACAGCAAGCAGGACCAATTAATTAACATTTAGAATGCTTAACACTACCCCAACATTAGTGTGTCTGGATTTATGTTGAGGTCCTTGATCCACTTAGACTTAAGTTTTGTACAGGGCAATAAGTATGGATCTATTTGCATTCTTCTACATGTTGACATCCAGTTAGACCAGCACCATTTATTGAAGATCCTTTCCTTTTTCCATTGTATGTTTTTTGGCTTCTTTATCAAAAATTAAGTGAACATAAGTGTGTGGGTTTATTTCTGGGTCTTCAATTCAATTCCGTTGGTCAACTGGTCTGTTTCTATACCAGTACCATGCTGTTTTTATTAATATTGCCCTGTAGTACAGCTTGAAATCAGGATGGTGATACCTCCAGATGTTCTGTTATTGTACATGATTGATTTAGCTATTCTGGGTTTTTTGTTATTCCATATGAAGTTGAGAATTGTTTTTTCCAGATCTGTAAAAAATTGAGTTGGTATTTGGATAGGAATTGCATTGAATCTGTATATTGCTTTTGGTAAAATGGCCATTTTTATTATGTTGATCCTACCTATCCATGAGCAAGGGAGATCTTTCCATCTTCTGATATTTTCTTCAATTTTTTTCTTCAGGGACTTGAAGTTCTTATCATACAGGTCTTTCACTTGCTTGGTTAGAGTTATCCCCAGGTATTTTATATTATTTGTGGTTATTGTGAATGATGTTGAATCCCTTATTTCTTTCTCAGCCCATTTATCTTTTGTGTAAAGAAGGGCTACTTATTTTTTTTTTTAATTGATTTTGTATCCGGCCACCTTGCTGAAGGAGTTTATCAACTGTAGAAGTTCTCTGGTGGAATTTTTGGGGTCACTTATGTATACTATCATATCATCTGCAAATAGGGATACTTTGACTTCTTCCTTTCCAATTTGTATCCCCTTGATCTCTTTTAATTGTCTTATTGCTCTAGCTAAAACTTCAAGTACTATGTTGAAGAGATATGGAGAGAGTGGGCAGCCTTGCCTTGTCCCTGAATTTTGAGGAAATGCTTTAAGTTTCTCTCCATTTAGTTTGGTGTTGCTTGGCTTGCTGTAAATTGCCTTTATTATGTTTAAATATGGTCCTTGTATGCCTGATCTTTTGACAAAATACAGCACCCTTTCAACATGAAGGGGTGCTGTATTTTGTCAAAAGCTTTTTCAGCATCCAATGAGATGATCATGTGGTTCTTTTCTTTCAGCTTGTTTATGTGGTGGATTACATTGATGGATTTTCTAATGTTGAACCACCCCTGCATCCCTGGGATGAAGCCTAC
Organism: Lophiomys imhausi; assembly: GCA_907164525.1. NCBI lineage: Eukaryota > Metazoa > Chordata > Mammalia > Rodentia > Muridae > Lophiomys > Lophiomys imhausi. The sequence continues at coordinate 6,492,944 of CAJQZJ010014957.1, forward strand.
TTGATCAAGGTGTATGATACTTTTGATGTGATCTTGGATCTGGTTTGCAAGTATTTTATTCAGTATCTTTGCATCCATGTTCATAAGGGAAATTGGTCTGAAATTTTCTTTCTCTGTTGGGTCTTTGTGAGGTTTAGGTATCAGGGTAACTGTGGCCTCATAGAATGTGTTTGGCAGTATTCCTTCTGTTTCTATGTTGTGGAAGAGTTTGAAGAATATTGGTGTTAGCTCTTCTTTGAATGTCTGGTAGAATTCTGTGCTGAAACCATCTGGGCCTGGGCTTTTTTTTGGTTGGAAGACTTCTAATGACTTCTTCTATTTCCTTAAGGGTTATAGGACTGTTTAATTTGTTTACCTGTTCTTGATTTAACCTTGATAGGTGGAATCTATCAAGAAAATCATCCATTTCATTTAGATTTTCCAATTTTGTGGAGTACAAGTTTTTGAAGAAGGGCCTAATGATTCTTTGGATTTCCTCAATGTCTGTTTTTATTTCCCCCTTTTCATTTCTGATTTTGTTGATTTGGGTATTTTCCCTCTGCCTTTTAGTTAGTTTAGCTAAGGGCTTGTCTATTTTGTTGATTTTCTCAAAGAACCAGCTCTTGGTTTTGTCAATTCTTTGTATTGTTCTTTTTGTTTCTAAGTTGTTGATTTCAGCCCTGAGTTTGATAATTTCCTCTCGTCTGCTCCTCTTGGGAGTGTTTGCTTCTTTTGCTCTAGCTCTTTCAGATGTGCTTTTAGGTGGCTAGTATAAGAACTCTCCAGTTTCTTTTTGAAGGCACTTAGTGCTATAAACTTTCCTCTTAGCACTGCTTTCAATGTGTCCCATAAGTTTGGGTATGTTGTGCCTTCATTTTCATTGAGTTCCAAGAAGACGTTAAAGGATGATTTATCTAGAGACTATTAATGGGGATTAAACAAGAATTCTTGAGCTGGAAATTTTAACTAAAGTGAAAAAATTCCCTAGAGTAACTCAACAGAAATGAGGAAAAGAAAATAACCAAAGCAACTAGTTGTATCAATTGAGAGTATTCAGTCTGACTAACGGTCAGGAAAGAGGGAAAAAATGGAAGAGTCCACAAAGGTTTGTGTGATAACAGCTCATTGTAATTACAAGAGGGTTTACTGACTTGCTGCCTCACACTAGTGTGAATTTAGAGTAAATATGGGAATGAAAAAGAAGCCCCATTGTCAGACGTGTCTGATGTGGGAAGTCTTCGCTTCAGACTCTTAGGATTCCTATCACTACAAATAGTTCACATCTCTTTAGGGGTTTTCTCAGAAAAGCAGCAAAGTTGCCACTAAGATATCTTTTTTAAAGGACAAATTGGGCTAATCAGAATATAGGGCTTAAAGGAAGCCCTTTAGAGCACACTATATTTTATGGAGTATTTTTTTTTGAGGTCTCAGTAGAGATCCATGTAAACATGCACTAGACAAAAAGGCTGTCTAGATTGGATGGGTCTGAGAGGGTAAGTCAGAGAATTCTCAGTGAGTCCAGCTCTCAACAGCTGTCCCCCAACTCCAGAGCTATTTGCGACCATGAAGAACACACTTGGAATTCGCAGTAAATTCCCACACAGCACTGGAAACAAATGGAGTTCAACTCAAGTGTGTGGAGAGATTGTTCTTATTTGTTCAAGAGAGCTTTTACGTAAAAGAGTATATAGCACAAAACTCACTATATACTTGAAAGTTGCTGACACAGGTTTTTTATTGATTTATTTATTTAATATCTCTCTTTCAGAGATTGGGTGACCAGTCAAGGATGAAATTTAGGAAAAATGTAGAAACCCTGGAGAATGCTCATGACCCAGCAGTGGGACACTAGCAGTCGACTATGCTGGAACCACAAACAAGAGATTAGCAACGTGGGCTACATTTATTCTGTTCAGAGGCAGAATTATGTTTTCCTAAAATGACCACGAGGGGGAAAGAGCCCCCAGAGAGTCACATTTACACACATGGATTCAGCCTAAGGTTGGAACCCCAGCGGATGAATGTCTCTTCAATGACTTGGGATTATCACCCTTGACTGGGACTATCACCATTTGTTATCAGGCATCGGTTTCTCACCTGCAAAGGCAAAAACAACTGGTCACAATTCCCCAGGGCACTCTTGAAGTAGCAACTTAAAAAAATCTACCCAAGTGATGGACCTCCTCAAAATTCGCAGCGCCAATGTCTTCTGTGTTCCCAGAACTCCCTCCCCTGGGTGGGGGGCTCACAGCCTTGGCTGCTCTTGCAAAATGGCAGGTGATGAGAGGCACCCCAGTAGTCCCTCTTTGCATAAGCCTGGACGGCACAGCCTTAGAAGTCCATTCCTATGCTCACAGATTTAATCTGACAAGATGCCCTCATTATGTCAACCCATTGCTATTTTCTTGATCCTGGGTTGTTAAGACCATCAGTGGCTTTTATTGGTGAGCTGAGTTATTACCTCCCACACACGGTATCTGTGCTGCCTGATCAGTCTTCCCCAACATTTGGAATCCTTCCAGAGACTGCACAGTTCAGCAGCCTGCTTTTTTTTTTTTCCTTTCCCTCTTCCTTCTTTTACTCAGGCTGGTTAGTACAGTGGTGGTATTAGACATTTCAAAGGTGTTTCTTCAAAAATCCACCTACAATCTCTAGTCCACCCAGTGTTTCGAATCTCTGTAGGACCCTTAAAAGTTGGGGATCTTGGTGTAACATAAACTAAATAGCATTTTTACAAGATAGTAGGGCAGGATATAGTATCTCAGGAGGCTTTGTGGCGAGAGGTGAGTAAGTGGGACCGTGGAAGCAAGAGGCACACTTGCCATGTTGCTTGGTACTCCAGGTTGCAGGGACCTGTCCACTAGTACTGATTTACCTTGTTATTGTATTCAATCTGCAAAACCCGTGAGACTGACCCACATGTGATGGGGACCAGACTTAACAAGGCTTTCCCAAAAACACAAAGCAATGTTGACTTAGCGAGTCGCATCTGCATCACAGGCTGAGGCCTGTGTGGTTGACACAAACAATCTGGGGGCTACGTTTCCACACACATAGCTTGTCCAAGTGAGGGGTCATTGGTGACTTACCTGGCCTAACTAGCATGACATTCCCTTAGCTTGTGTGCACGAGCCACATGTCAAAGGGACCACATCTTCACAGAAATTTTCCACATCACCAACTAGTGGTGGCTGGCTGGTGTGTTGTCCGTGTAGCAGGTTTCATCCTGTGTGGCTGACACTAACGTGGTGAGGACATCTCAAGGATTTTCCAAGGCACACACAAGCTGTGACGTAGTTGGTGTATTGTCTGTGTAACAGGTTTCATCCTGTATGGCTAATCCTGAGATGCTGAGAAGACATCTTCACATGGACTTTTTCTGGGGCCAGTGGCACTGTGGGGGGGGGGGTGAAGGGATCTGTGTCCCCAGACTCTCTAGGAAGTTCCTGTCAGAGTTTTCCAGCTCTTTTGGGAGGATAACTCTCTTGGCAAGTCCCTCCTCCTTTTCCCTACACAGAGAGGGAGAGACTTTAGGCTAACACTACACATCTCAGAAGCAAAAGGCCTTCTCAGCTTGGAGGTGTCTAAAGGGTAGTCCTATTTGGGTCTCATTTCCCAGCCCAGAAGTCTTGCTTTCCCTGATACTCCTGGCATGTCTGTCCTGGGTGAGGACAGCCTCACCTGTTCTCTACTGAGCTACTGCACATCTCTCTTCAAGGACAACTAAAGTTCCAGCCTTGTTGGTGCCCTACTGCACTTTATTCTTTGTATGTTCTTCTGTGTGTGGGTGTATGCCATGTCTGTGTAGTATGTTTATATGTGTGGGTATAAGAATACTCATGTGTATGGGTGTATATGCAATGTGTGTACATGTGTGTGGAGCTTAGAAGTCAACTCTAGGGTCAATGTTTGGATATGATTTTATATATATATCTATATATCCCAAACAGGCTAAATGATAAGTCCAAGTCCAGAGTTATACCTGCTATTAATGCCTCCAAAATGTGCCTGAAAATTGTATCAACTCAGTGACATTTAAAATAACACAAACTGTCAAGTAATAAACTCCTTCCCCTCACTGGGTGCCTCAGAAATGGACAGCTCAGAGCTGTCTAGCCCTGTACTAACTGTCAACATCAGCATGTAAAACAGTTCAGAGTACAGTTACACAACAGTGTGTCGGTGCCTGTTGTGTGTATTTTTTTAAGGTACTGACTTTTACCCCCTCCAGTAAACTCGCACATTAAAATCAGAGTCACACTACCACCCCAGGGCACAGCTTGAGAAACAAAGACATCCTCTACCCCACCCCATTTCTGTGAAGTGTGTTATCACTGTCTCTGTATGGCCTGTACCTCGTAACTGCTGGTGTATTTTTACTAAGAGTCCAAAATGAGTAGCTCAGCTCTAGGAGAGGGCTGTGTTCTTTAAACTCTGCCAAACAAAACAGAAACTGAGTTAGGATAGTTCCAACATTGCTTAAGTAAGAAAGAATTGAGTCAGGAATGGCAGTGACATCTCACACACGATTTTAACCTGGCACTGGCATCCCACTCTGTATTGCACTGGAGAGGAAGCTTCAGCTCTTCTCTCCTGCTCTAATGTTCAGGACCTTTGGGGCCTACATCTCAGTCACTCTGCGCTTTCAGATGGACCATAGTGAGACTGAAGACCTACCTTCAGAGTGTTATCCCACTTAGGGATGACAGGCAGGGCTTATAATCATAGTCCGTGGACAGTTTTTCAATGAAGAGACTGAGAAGAAAGAAAATGATTAGAATGCCCAGAAAATGGCCACGCTTCCCTGAGACACTGAGGAAATGTGGCCCTTGAACGAGGGATTCTAGAGGTGCCTGGGAAAAGAGGCATGTCCTGAAAATTCTTGTCCTCCTTATCCATTCCTGGAAAGAAATGCCTTTGCCCTTCTCCAGAACCAAGCACACAAGTACAAACACCATATCCAAAAGGACAGCCAAGGAGACACTGTGGTGTGCATCTGTCCTCTCAGCACTCAGGAAGCCAAGGATGTCAAGAACGCACTAACAGAACCTCAAGGAAACAGACCATACTTCCAGACTTCAAAAAAAGAAAGTAGGGACTGGTCTCTTGTCTCCGTTCTCATATCACAATATAGATCCTTTTACTTACTTTTCTTCAGTACAGGGCAATACTGCACCCCAGGGAATTTTAGGTAATGTCTGGAGACCCTGGGGTCTGTCAGAACAAGAGTGATACTGTCACCTGGTATGTAGAAATCAGGGATTCTGCTGTCCTCCAACACTCAGCCCAGTCCCAAAACCAAGCAGCATTCACTACTATGGTCAGAAACACCGAAAGGAGTACATGATCACAACCTGAATGTGACAGACACATCACAATGTGAACACAGACCTGCCTGTGGTGACAAATGTGTGTGTCTTTGGGGGGTACGAATAGATAAAACTTTTTAGACAATTCTATCAAATGTGTAAATTATCTTTTCAAAATGCAATGCTACAAATCACCAAAGGACAGGATGGCTCATGACCATAATCTCTAAAGATTCTTTAAATTGCAGAGCAGTACTAAATGGGAAATGAGAAGAACCTGTGCTGGAGAAGGAGCCCAGAAGCAGCGCTTGCAAAACCTTGGGTACCATCACTGCAAACTTCAGAACATGAGCTGGCCACTGAGCCTTGAGTGCGCTCCCTCCTCTGTAGAACAGGAGGGTGGTGTGCCCTACTCAGTACACCCAGCTCTGCAGAATCAGTGAAATCATTCCTGGAAAACCCCTCCTGAGCCCAGAGATCCTTGCAACCCCAAGCAGCTCTTTAGGACCTGGTATACTCAAGTCTGAGACCCACGTCACCATTCCCTTCCTCAAGTACATGGCTTGTCGGCTTGTTGCTGGGGTTTTAAGGGCCATTCCCCAGTGACAGAGCTAGAACCTTCTATTTATGCTGCCTATCCAAAAGATGAAGAGCTCAGGGAAAGTTAGAGCCACACAAAGCTCGGGTGGTCCACAAGTGTCTGATGATTTGCATGATCCTTATTTCAGGTTAAAAAAAAGCCCCTCTCCCACATCACTCAGTTTGCTATGGAATGCGTACAGTTGAGTTTAGGCTCTGCTAGACACTGGCAACCCAACGATTGTTTTCGTAGAGAAGGACCAATGAGAACACTCATCAACACAGATCATGCCCTGTTTGCCTAACAGCCCGTCTAATATCTGGGCTATGTGGGCACAGGCCACGACACCACCACCTTCTGTTATCATGACTTTGAATGGCAAAGACAACAACCCATGTGTTGGAGCTGCCAGGAAACATGATTAATCCCAATGACACTGTAAAGTCCCCTACTTCTAACAGTTGTGGGATGCACAACAATGCAAGGACAAGTGGGCTGTCAGTCACAGGAAACGGAGGCCACAGGCATCTCTCGTTGAGGTATTTGTTATACAAGATGCAGCCCTCTTCTGTGTCATCTTTTTTCAGTGGGTAGGTGCCACCGGGATGATGTTATTTCCTAGCAGCCACACGATGGGAAGTTTGAACCGGGCTGCATTCCCGAGCGAGCAGGCTTGGCACCAGCGCCACTCTCGTGGTGGGAGACTGATGTCTTGATGATTGGGTATGTGGATCAGCTCCTTCTGTGACAGAAAAAAAAACAAAAACAAAAAAACATGAGTACATCAAAACAGGGCCCTGTCCTCTCACCTCTGCCTTATGAAGAAATTAGAGAAAATAGCATATGCTTTGGTTCAGATCAAATACATTCTCTTTTCCTACCATCAAGAAAACCCAAACCAGGCGTGGTGGTACACGCCTTTTATCCCAGCACTAAGGGAGGAAGAGGCAAGTGGATCTCTGTGAGTTCAAGGCCAGCCTGGTCTACAAAATGAGTCCAGGACAGCCAGGGCTACACAAAGAAAACCTGTCTCGAGGAAAAAAAAAAGCATTTAAAAAAAGAAAAGAAACTCCAAACCACAATGCTAGGACCGGCAAGCTCAAAAATCAGCTCCTGTCCCACAGTTCAATGTTATAAGCAATGTAACAATGATTAGCAAAGTCAGCCATTTTCTCTTTTTTTTTTTTTTTTTTTTGGTTTTTTGAGACAGGGTTTCTCTGTGTAGCCCTGGCTGTTCTGGACTCACTTTGTAGACCAGGCTGGCCTCGAACTCGCAAAGATCCGCCTGCCTCTGCCTCCCAAGTGCTGGGATTAAAGGCGTGCGCCAGAGCCTGCCTAGAGTACTGTGAGATTAGGAAGCAACTTGTGTTCCATTATTTATGCACACCCACTTCCATTTACCCTGATCCCTGTATTCAGTATACCTTCATAAAGATTGTTATGCTACTTCAGGGTTTTTTTTTCCCTGCTTTTTAAAGCTGAAAATAATAGTTTCTGTGATTGGTTTTTCAGATTTGAGCAAAGGCTAGCTAAGGGAATCATTCTGGACAAATACAACTCTGCTCACTAAAACACCATCTGATTCAGTTCACAACATTTATCATCAGGACAAGACATTCACAGGATGGGAGCCTCAGGGCACCTAGCTGAGCAGCAGGGAGTAAATGATAGTTACCTCAGACAGGACAGAGGCATTCTTGTTTACACTCATTGGATTCCAAACTCCAATCATTGTACAACGTTCCTGGATAGTGTCAACTGCAAAAGAAAGGTTAGATGCCTTCCAAAAGTGGGATTGGGTGGGCACCGCATAAGGGAGTGCCCCAGCCACATGGCTGGGGGCTGAGCAGGACAGGCTGTTGTGTCGGTCCCGCTTTCTCTGGGCTCCTATATTAAGAAGATCATCTCAGTGTTTCTTAGAAGTGTTCATTAATAAAGTTATTTAGATGTGGCACGCGATGTTACACGTTCTAATAGGTAAAGTATCATCATTACATAGACAGATAATGTCCTTGGCCAAAAACGAAGGAGCCGCTGCAGTGAACAACAACTGAAGCCCACCCAACAGCATTTCGGTTCATCTGACTGGTGAACTCACGGCAGCTTCCAAGGGCTTTCAAGGATGGAAGGATGGGACCAAAGAGTTCTGTGTGGCTCGCTGAGTGCACCTGGTGTGGTCCAAGTCTCCTCTTTTACATCCTTCGGTTTCTCCTTGAATCCTACTTTCCTTGGGTTGGGTTGGATCAGGTCTGAAGGACTCACGTCTCTCTTCTGCTCTTATTTATCTCTGTGACTGTGAGCTCTTCCTCTCCCACACTTCCTGACAATTCTTCTGGCCATATTTTGCTTCCTTGGGCTGAACAGACGTCTCTCTGCCTCAATTTTAATTACATACAAAAAATAAATAAGTAAATAAACCCATTAAGGTGCTCTCTTCTCTCCTCTCCTCTCCCTCCCCCTCTCTTCTTTTTTCTTTTTCTTTTTTTTTTTTTTTTTTTTTTTTTGAGACAGGGCCTTACTCTGTAGCCCAGCCTGGTCTGGAACTCACTACATAGCTCAAGCAAGCATCAAACATACGGCCAGCCCTCCTGCCCCAGCCTCTTGAGTGCTGGGCTCAGAGGTGTGAGGTGTTGCATTTGACTGCTTTCCTTCTTCACATGCACCTAAGGCTGGTATGACAGTTAGAGTGGTTTAGCAGCCCCGGCAAACAGCCAGTGTAGAATCTCGGGCCTCAAGCATTCTCTGCTGTGCTTGTGGGGGAGGGGGTCAAGGACAGCAAAATGGAGGGGGAGATAGAAAAGGAAGACATTAGGGGAGTGTAGGGGTGTGTAGGGTCTGAAAAAAAGAGATTCTTGAAGCTCTTGGTTGTTGTTTTTTGTTTGTTTTGTTTTTGTTTTTGTTTTCTGTGAGAAGTGTGTCAAAACTTCTGAGGCACTGGAGAGTGGCCCCTGGGCCTTGTGCTCATTAGGCAAGTGTGTGCTTTGTATATTCAAAACTGATGAGTCAGTGTTTTTTCTATAGCATGTTCAGAAACTGCTACGAATTCTGCACACTGAAGGGAAAATCTTAAATATGTTTTCTCATTTTGCTTTATGTCACATCTTTTATATCACTCATGCCTGCAGACCACAGGTAACTTGAATGGATCATATAGACATTTATATACATTTCATATTTAGCAGCCAACAAAAGTAATAATAAAGATAATCATGTTTAGTTTTCTTCTTTAAAAAATTTCAAACAATCTTATGCTTCTTTAATTAGGAGTAAAACACACACACACACACACACACACACACACACAACTTTAAACATAACCAACTTTGAGGAAACAGTACTGTCAGGCTACGTAATCAACTCTAACTGGCAGTTAATTGTATTTTTTTGTTTTTAAAATTTTAAATTTTATGTATTTTAATGTGTGTGGGTGTTTGGCCTGTATATGTCTATGAACCACAAGTATACAGTGCCCTCAGGAGGTGTGTCCACAAGTATACAGT
>CAJQZJ010014957.1:6502321-6514599 GCA_907164525.1 Lophiomys imhausi
CCACAAGTATACAGTGCCCTCAGGAGGTGTGTCCACAAGTATACAGTGCGCTCAAGAGGTGTGTCTGAGTCCCTAGAACTTGAGTCACATGTGGGAGCTGGGAAGTGAACCTGGATCCTCTGAAAGAGCGGCCAGTGCTCCAGTCCCATGTATTTCTTTTGAGAACACTGCTCATCAGTCCTGTTCACTGTGTCCCTAAATACTTTTTCTGGGGTGCCGGAGACTGACCCCTGGGCCTGGTGCTCATTAGGCAGCACTCTAGGATAGGGCTACATATCCAGGACATCAACAACAAAAATGCTTTCTCTAAAGATCTTTTCATCTTGAGTGGTTGTGGGCAAAATACTTTAAGAGAAAGGTCCCTGGTTTCACAGAAAACCTAGAATGCCTTTATCTGTCATCTAGTCAAATTCTTTTGGGGCTTAAGGCAAACAGATCCACAAAAGCTAATATATTACTGGGACAACATACTGGAGGGACAACACAAAGAAGAAAAGGTGTGTCCAGGCTCACAGATGGAGAAATTTCCAAAACAATCACTTTGGACCAAAGGTGAGGCATAGCTTCATCAGTGACATGGAAAGGAGAGCGACAATAAGAGACAAGAAGGGGACACAAACCCAACTTCAAATCCACAGCACTAGTGACCCACTTGTTTCAACTAGGACCCTCCTAGTTTCTATTTCTTACCCATCACATTATGATTCTGTGAAGGCATTAGTCCATCAAGTAGATCAGAGCCCTCACAACCGCTATTCCATCAGAAGTGGTGGTGGTTTGAACAGGAATGGCCCCCATGGGCTCATGTATTTGAATGCTCAGTCATCAGGGAGTGGCACTACTTAGAAGGACTAGGAGGTGTGCCACTGGAGGGTGGGCTTTGAAGTTTCAGAAGTCCAAGCCAAGCCCAGTGACCCTCTCTTCTTGCTGCCTGCAGATCCAGATGTGGAACTCTCAGCTCCTTCTCCGGCACCATGTCTGCCTGCGTGCTGCCATGCTTCCTACCATGCCGATAATGAACTAAACCTCTGAAAACACTAAGCAAGCCCCAGTTAAGTGCTTTCCTTTATAAGAGTTGCTGTGGCGGTGGCCTTTCTTCACAGCAATGCAACACTGACTAAGACAGATGGCCACCGGCTTCCTGATGGCTTCGAAGTCTGTTTCCTGCGCTCATATGTTTTCCTCATCGTTGTTGGATTTTTAGGGAAGCAGCATATAGCTTTCATACTGCACTTTTCCCTGAGAGGGTTATTTGCTTTGGAGTACTGTGACCAACTGTAGTTGACAGACTTTATTGAAAAGAAAGGCATGGGAGGAAGGCATTATGGAGAGTTACACCAGGCCTCAAGCCTAAGAACAGGTGCGTGCAGTCCATCCGCAAGGGACAAGGCAGGAACTCAAGACAGAAACCTCCAGGCAAGGAAGTAAAGCAGAGGCCCGGGAGGAACACTGCTTACTGGCTTGCTCCTCATGACTCTCTTTTTTAAACATTTTAAAATATATTTATTTATGTTTTTTTTTCCAGACAGGATTTCTCTGTATCCCTGACTGTCCTGGAACTTGCTCTGTAGACCAGGCTGGCCCTGAACTCAAAGATCCACCTACCTGTGCCTCCAACATAAATCCTACTTCACAGTAAGCCAGTGAGCATCTCCTGGAATTTATTTAGTGCTGTGCACGGTCAGGTGCTGGCTGTTTAGTCCCATGTACTGTAGGGTACTGTTTGTTTAGCACTGTGCACTGTAGGGTGTTGGCTGTTTAGTACCATGCACCGCAGGGTGCTGTTTGGCATGGTAGGAAGCACTACGGTTCACAGTACACCGTGCACTGTAGGGTGCTGGTTTTTTACCCAAACAATGGCATTGCTGACTGTGGCTCTCATTGTTTTGTATGACATTATCTCACAGAGAGGGTTTTAACAATTTAAGTTGAATGCGTGTTGCCTTCCACCTTTGTGAAGTCAATGAGTGTGATCGGTAAATCGAGCCATGCTGAGTCCACCATGGTGAATGGTTTTCCTAAAACCTGTGAGACAAAACAAACCCTTTCTTCCGTAACGTAACTGGCTTTTGTGGAGGATTTTGTCACAGCGATGAGAAAAATAGCCACTGTCGTCTTCGACGCTTAGCCTCCACGCATCTCCTTACTATGGTGTTTTGCTATGTGCAAACTAAGAAGTGGGGTGTTGCCACAATGTCACTGTTAGGTACGGGCAGAATCATGTTTGAAAGCCTGTGGAAGAGGCAGGTGTGGTGCTCCATGCCTGTAACCTCAGCACGTGGAAGGTGGAGGAAGGAAGAGGCGGAATTCAAGGTCATCCTCAACTACATAGTAAGTTCAAGACTCTTAAGACCCTACTAAGGGTTGGCATAAAACAGTAGCCCTAGTGAAGCAAACGCGGGTCTTTAGAGCGCGGGTTAGTTCCTAGACATTTCTACTAGGCGGCGTGCAGGCTCCACTATGACGCCGGAAAGCGCCGTCCATCCCACCCAGTAGCTCAAAAGCTGGGTGCACCCCCAACTCCCCTCGCAGAACTCTGGGGAATCTTACCAGCCAATGCTGCCCCGACACTGGAGCTCACCCAGAAGTGATCGTCTCCCGCGAGGTCTGCCTACTGCCTCACACATGGAGAAACTGAAGTCACAGAACAGAAGGTGAACTTGCTTTGGCAAAGGTTGCAGGTTAGATCAGGGCTGAGGGAAGGGAGATGGGTGTCACATGGAGATCCCTTCAGCCCTGCCCCTTTGTCCCTGTGGAGGTGGTGACTAAGGTCCTGCCTTCGGGAAATGGCCAGCTCCACGGGGAAGCCTGTGACTTCAAACAGAAGTCCCTTTCAAGGCACTCACCCCACCTGCTCCTTCGCACTCAGTCTCCCCCACAAAGCAGAGAAGTGCATGATGGTAGCGAGGGGCGGGGACACTAGGTGATGGGCTCCAAAGGAAACTGGGGTGGGGTGGGGTGAGACACGACATGGCGGGCTCCAAGGAAAGCTGAGCACAGGCATGGGTGAAGACCTGGGTTGTGACGTAAGAACCACAGACATGCTGTTCCTTCTGTTAGTACTTTATTACACCCAGGTTTCCAGAAACTTCGGGAGGCACCCTGGCCTGCCTCTGCTCCCCACTCTAGCTTTGCAGTGCCCCACACAGATGTGGTAGCTTTCAACAGTGTTGCATGGGTCCCACCTACAGCTAGAGCTGTGTCCCTGAATCTGAAGAGGGGCTGCCCTAAGGCACACTGACATGCCAGGCCAAACACATGGTGATGTCTTTTGCCTGCGTTACCCATCACTGAATGGCCGGTGGACACTGAGGGGAGGTGACCAGAGCCTCTTGGGGGCCTGAGCACTTCTCAAGATCGTGTGCACGTGAACTTCTTCAAGAGTTACAAGTTGCCTTTTTGGATGTTCGTGGCTGTTAAGATTGAACCCAGCTGGGTCGTGGTGGTACATGCCTTTGATTCCGGCATTCGGGAGGCTGAGGTAGGCAGATCTCTGAGTTGGAGGCAAGCCTGTTCTACAAAGTGAGTTCCAGGACCGTCAGGACTACACAGAGAAACCCTGCCTCAAAAAACAAAACCAAAAGAGATTGAACCTTTAACCCAGTACTGCCACCATTCCAAGTCCCGTTGGCCCAGAGATCTCAAGGACCCCTGGGATCTGCTTGATGTACTGGGGCTTTAGGTTGGCAGCCTTGGGTAAAGTGAGCAGAAACCACCTTTCCCTCACTGTGGAGAGCCCATGTCTTTCAGTGGGGTACCATTAAAGTGTGACATAATGCAACAGCTGGATCTCAGATCCATCTCACACACTTGGCAGACAACTGACAGGCACCTGCTCTACACCAGACTGGGCCCTGGGCCCTGAATATCAGAGTGAATAAGAGATGACCTCTGCCATTGAGGAGCTTGCAGACACCAGAAAAGACGAACCAGGAGGAAGTGCTGGGAAGAGGCCCAGCAAGGTTTTGTGAGGGCAAGATCCAGATACCACCAATGGGCTAGCCTGAGCCCGAGTCCTGTCTCCAGTCTTAGCTCACCCTCCAAATACATTTGTTTGTTGGGCTGGCTTGCCTTTGGCTTGCAGTGTAACTGTTGAAATGCGGACTTTCTCAGAAGAGCCTAGTGTCACCGAGTGGAAAATTTTTGTCAGAGGTGATTTGGTGGCGTCACAACATGGAATTTTACTTTGAAGTTTCTGTACATTTTTTTTAAATTTATTTTTTATATGTACAGTGTCCTGTCTGCAGATATGCCTGCAGGCCAGAAGAGGGCACCAGATCTCATTATGGATAGTTGTGAGCCACCATGTGGTTGTTGGGGATTGAACTCAGGACCTCTGGAAGAACAGCCAGTGCTCTTAAACCTCTGAGCGTCTCTCCAGCCCATCTGTACATTTCTTTCATGTCACACGTGTTCAAATCAGGAAAAGCGTCATTTATTTTGGGCAGTGACAACCTGCAGAGCACGTGTATAAGCAAACACAGACCGGCGGGCATGTGTGCATGCAGCCGGGTGGGTGCATGCCTGGAGTCTGGGATGCTGATAGGTCTGACCTAGCACAGTCCCCTGTGGCCTGTAAGGAAGGTTCAGAGAAACAGGACTGCTGGGTCCACTGGTGGTGGCCGGTGAAAACCAGGGCTGATAGCACCCTATTGTGGTTTGAAAGAGAATAGCTCCCATAGGTTCATATATTTGAATGCTTCCTCACCAGGGAGTGAAACTGTTGGAGGATCTGGAGGCGTGGCCTTGGAGGAGGCGTGGCCTTGTTGGAGGAGGCGTGGCCCTGGGGTGGGCTTAGAGTTTTCAAAAGCCCGAGCCATGCCCAGTCTCTCTCTCTGCCTGCTGCCTGCTGCCTGCTGCCTGTGGACCAGAATGCAAAACTCTCAGGTACTGCTGCAGCACCTTGCCTGCCACCATGTCCCTGCCGTGATGCTGATGCTCTGACACTGTAAGCAATCCCCAGGTTAATTCTTTCCTTTATAAGAGTCGCCATTGGTCATGGTGTCTCTTCACAGCAGTGGAAAGGCAGCTAAGACACTCCCCGTAAGCATTTCGGAAGAAAGCAGGTGTGTTAGTTATTTTTCTGTGGCTCTGACAACGTATCGAAGGAGAGCAACTTGAGGACAGTTTTATGTTGGCCTACAGGGTACGGCTCCCCTGGCTGGGAAGGCATGGCGGCAGAAGCCTGAGGCAGCCCGTTGTATTCACACAGTTAGGAAGCACAGATACATGCCAGGCCTCAGCCTGCTCTCACCTTTTTATTGAGACCTAACCTAGTTAGGATAACTAACCCCACCACAGTTAGGATAGATCTGCCCATCTCAGTTAACCCAGGATAGAAACCCTCTCACAGACAGGCCAACAGATTTGTCTCCTGGTGATTGTAGCTGCTGTCAGGAAGATAATTGCTATTATCCATCATGGCAAGGCAAACAAGGCTCACCCTGGGTAGATTTGGAGAGAAATATTGTTTGAAAAGCTCTGGACTTCCCAGGAAGCCCCTCACCTCCTCATCATGAACTCACAAGGCAGACACAGCCTTGACTCAAGGTCTCTGCATTTTTTAAGCCAGAATCAGACCAGAGTAGCCTGTAATCCTGTGAACTATTTATTAGACAAAAACCTGCTTACATCACCTACAACTGTAACTTAATCTAAACACTTGCACTTCTTACCACAAAGTAGAGTTGACATAAGGTTCTTGGAGTAAGTTCACACTCGAGTATGAATGGTACATATGGGCATCGCTTCCTTTGTCCCCTTACTCTGGAGGACCAACCCCACGGAGGTCAGAGACCCTATCCTAGGCAATTCTTGCCCTTCTATTATGAAGACTGGATGAGCAAACTGAGTCAAGAGCCCAGCACAAGCTGTGTGATGGCACACACCTGTACCCCTAGCACCCAGGAGGCTGAAGCAGAGGGATTGTGTATTGTAAACCAACCTGGGTTGCATAGCAAGACTCTCTCTCAAGCAAAAATAAAACAAAAGAGAGAGCGCGCGCGCGCGCGCGCGCACACACACACACACACAGACACACACACACAAGAGGCACACACGGGGAAGCCCCTTGTACTTCATTTCCCTACTTTTTGACACATGTAGACTCACAATATAATGTTCTGCACATTAGGCTGAGTAGGGCAACTATATGGATCACAGTGGGGAAATTCCTTGTGTTATCTATCCATTTTATAATAATAAAATTAAAACCATAAGTGAGGCACCAAATAGAAAAATAGCATCAAACAGACTTCTTCAAAAACTGGTTGAGAAACTTGTATTTGTTTCTGTGCCCATACTAAGTCAAGTAAATTTGTTTGCTTGAATTGATTATAATCACTGACTAAGGCTGCTGGAACATTTCTTGTGGGCATCACCCAAAGGACAGGCAGGTAGCTGGGTGTAATTGCATATACCTGTAATCCCAGCTTTTGGGAGGCTGGGGGAAAAGGGACTGCAAGTTTTGGACCAATCTATGGCATCATAGTGAAACCTTATCTTAAGAAGCCAAAACAAAGTCAGGGCATGGTGGTGCATGCCTTTAATCCCAGCAGAGGCAGGCTTAATAGTGAGGCTCCTGTCTCAAAAAGAAAGGGAGAAAGGGAGGGAGGGAGGAGGGAGGAAGGAAGGAAAAGAAAGCTAGTAGTTAAGGGCTGGAGAGAAGGCTCAACAGCCAGCATGTAGTCTGCTCTTGCAGAGCATCAGGTTCACTTACCAGCACTCACACTAGCAGCTTATAACTGCCTATAACTAGCTCCAGGGGATCCAATGCCCTCCCTCTTCTGGCCTTTGGTGGTCTGCTGACCATCTGGGATTACAGGCATACAATCTTTGACAGCCCCAGATTTCTGGCACCCTCACTCTGGGTATACCCCACATGGCTCTACCAGGCAGCTTGCTCTCATTTGGAACTTAAAGTAACAAAGGGCTCTGCCTTATGTCTGTCTAGTGTCTTTGTTGTATCCACCATCAAAAGATGCTCTAAGCTCTATAAGACAATCAGTGCTATGAGTAGGATGGTGTGACTGTGACTGCTGACTTGCATGGTGCCATCGGGGACTGCTCTTGGCTCCTAACTGGGTTCAGACCACTGTGACAGGACTGGGGAAAGACCCCGGCTTCCACTATAGCCTGTTTGTCAGCTGCTGGTTTGGCCAATGATTTCTGAGTCTTTCCTCACCCACATTTCATCAGTGTGGGAATATCCAAAGTGATCAGCACCAGCACTGATTGGTTAAACACCAAGACCAGTTTTGGGGGAGGAGGCAGCTCAGGGCCAATCACAAGGCACTTCCTGAGCCAGGCATTCTGGGGTGTTTCTAAGTCAGCACTTCTGTGACTATCTGGAGCTGAGCCAGGGCTCCTTACAGGGATCCCACTATTGTTATTCAGGATGGCGAAGAAATGGGACCCCTGTCTCCTTGTCATTGCTGTTATGCATGGGAGGGAGCTGGCAGCCTACTGTGACCTTCCTTTCTGTTCTTAGTAATGGTGTGACTGCCCTTGCAGAACAAGAGCTTCCTCTAGTCAAAGGAGAAAGAACAGAAATGGCTTCAGGCCTGGAGGAACCTGTTAAGATGAGCAGGGGAGCAAGTGTGTGGGTGTGAGTCAGGATGTCCTGTAACATAGGCTTTGTCCATGCAGGGGGTAGATTTTTGTCTTGTTCTTATTTATTTATTTTTTAATCAGAGTCTTACTTTGTAGACTAGGTTGAAGACTAGGTTGATCTTGAGCTCTTGATCTTCCTGCCTCGGTCTCCCAAATGCTGGGATTACACCAGGTTCAGTTCAAATAAATGGATTAAGCTTATGTTGAAGTATACAACTAAATTCCTCTTTTCACTCCCGAAAGGTGTTCTCTTGGAGCCAGTGAGATAAAGGTGCTTACAGCCAAGCCTAACGACCTGATTTCGATCCCCAGGACCCACATGGTAGAAGGAGAGAACCAACTAGCCCCATACACACACACACACACGCACACACACACACACACACACACACACACACACACACACACAGACATGCACACACTGTGAGCTCTCAGCCCTAGCTAAAGAGTTATGACTACCCCATGGCTTGTGCGGAGGGAGGGAGAGTTTTCTCTAAGGGTGTGGCTGGGTCCTGGTATTTCAGCCACTCTGCAGGGATGACCCAATACTGCAGAGCATCCGAGCAGCACGAATTGGAGTTGATGGGTTATTTTAAAGGACACAAAGTTGAACAGGGTAGGGAGATGGAGATGGATCTCAAAAGAATTAGGTAGAGGAGTTGTGGGTAAACATGATCAAAATAGTTGTATAGAATTCTCAAAATATCAATTTTCAAATATTTTAAAGATTTCTTTTATCTGAAAAATCAGTTTTCCTGTGTCCTGCTCTACTATCCCATCAATGATGGGTGCCCATTGGACCACCTCTGCTTTCAGCTTGGTGTCCCCAGTCTAGACACAGACTTCCTCTATCTGGTGCCTGTCCTATACTAAGTAGATTAGACCCAGGTCCACATAAGTAGCAACTGATTGGGTAGGATTGAGGCCAAGAGGAAGTGGTGCCGATATGTCCCAGGGAACCTGGAAAGGCCAGGATCCTGGACTCTTTTGTTCATCTATTTATTTTAGAAGTTTGGGAGAGGTGGCAATTTGGGAAGGTGGTAGGTTCTGGGATGTTGATACGGAGGTAGGGGTGAGTCTGAGTCACACTTGTGATGCAGTAACCAGCTCTTCACTCAGGCAAGCTCCCCAGACAGGTTTGGCTGGTCAGTTGAAGGTCTACTGTTACCCTTCTGGGCTGGGTTTGTTTCTTACACAGCCCTGAGGAGCAGCACTTCTCCCTGGAAGCCTCCTCATCATCCAGGTGGGGTGGTGGTGAAATCTCTCCCTCCCTTTCCAGGGTCAGCTACTCTGAATCATAGGCCAACACCCCACCGGCAGGTAAAAAATGATTTTCTGCCTCCGAGTTCTCTAGTTACCACTCCCTTGTCCTACAGTCCTTTCTCCTTCTCCAGGGCTCATCTGATTCAATACGTCCTTACCCTCCCGTCAGCATCTGTTTTCCAGAACTCATGTTCCATAATCCCCCAGATTCCCATGGCTGGTTATATTCTGCCTGCTCCTAATTGATCTCATTCTGCGTCCTTTTATGAGCTCTGAGCCCTGTAGTGTAAGGCACTGTTCCACTCTCAAAAGATGGCCAGGGGCCTGTACCATTTGGCTCCCATGTGGAGAAGGAAATCTTTTCTCTACTTGGTGAGCTGTTGCCTACCAGCTAAAGGGCACTTCCTTCCATGAGTTGCCCAAACTTAGGACTGGATAGGCTCTGCTAATGGATACTCTTGGGGCTCCCTTCACTCTGCACCCTACACTAAATACTACTACGCTATATGCCTGACTGATAGCTATCTCCTGCACCCCATGACAAGCTTAAAAAGCTAGAGGTTTACCCTGCTCCATGGGCTCCCCATTGGGCAGCACCAACAGATTTTGGACTGAGTAGTATTGAGGGTGGGGCCTGTATTCAGCTTGCTGCTACACCTGCAGGCCCAGAGATTCCATAATAGAGTATTCAGAAACAGAGTCCCCACTGTGCAGGCAGCCCTCAACTCAACCGTATTACAGAAGGGCTGGTAGGCATGGCACCTGTGTCATTTGCTGTGATTTGAATGCTTGTCCCTTCCTCTAATTGCATGCTGAAGCTTGACCTCCAAGGTGACAGTAACAGGAGTTTGAAGTATGCACTAATCCAGATGCCACCCTTTATGGCTTCCTCTACAGTGACCAGAAAGTGCTCTGTGCAGACCCAGCCCAAAGAAGGATGTAGCCAGGTATCTGTCAACTTGCATGTCACATATCTTTTGGATCCTACTCTCCAAGGCAGCAGGGGCTTTTCTCTATTCAAACACCCTCTACCCTCCACGCTGATTCTGAGTCACCCAGAAAATGCCAGCCCCTGTCTTAGAAGCCTGATGATGCCCTCCTCAGTGGTGGAGGACCATGTCTCTCTGGTACTAGAAAATGTGGCTAGGTACTAGAAGAGGCCAGGTGACGAAGAAAAAAATGTGCTGAAGCCCTTTGCCCTTGGAGGCAGCAGAGCCCATTGCACCTACTTTGTCCATCAAAGGATTGCCTTCCAAGAACCAACCACTGCTTCCAGTTTTCAAATTGTGGATTTTGTGCAGTAGGCTCAGAAGCAGCAAGGACAGAGCCTTCTAGAACCAAGAAGCCTAGTTACCCACCACATAGTCTGAGCATGCTATCACACAGTATGAGCCTGGGTGGCAGGGTAATGGCAGACAAAACAGCTCTGGATATTATGAAACATCATCCCAGCCAAGTGTCTTCTGTAGTACTGGCTGATCAGAGGGCCTTTTAATGCCAGTTCCTCTCGCCTCCAAGGCCAAGGCAGCTGTGACAGCCATTAAGTCATCCACCCAGTAGGGGTCCTCAACCTTCTTGACATGCAGAGAAACCTGTTCCCTTGGACAACTGTTGATAAATAAAATCCCCTGGGTTAAGGGCCCTCCAGAGGTAGCTCTCTAATCTCAGGCCTGTAAACATCCTCACTATCCATAGTGGGGATGAGGACCTTCCAACTTCCTTGAGCTCCTAGATGGAAATGAAAGGTCCAGAGTCCCATTAGTGGGCTAGGATGCCTCAGGAAACAAGTGCCCAGGGCCATGCCTGAGATGACCACCACGACTGAATTTGGGAGGCTGGGGGTGGTCTTTGAGAGCATGGATCATATCCCAATCAAGTGCCCATAGAGGATGGTATCAGTCCAGTTTAAAACTGAACTACCACTCAGTGTGGACTCAGACAGCTGCCTATCCCTTCTGAGCCTATGACACCATCAGTAAACTGGAAGTTACCTTACTCGAAACCCCGAAACCAAATTGTACCTGCTGTTGTTTGTTGGCAGTTCCTGCACCACAAATATTTTCCTGAACATGCCCCTTTCCCCAAACCTGTTCCCTCCCAACCTCTGCACAAGAGGGAGGTGACCTCTTCCTGACTCATGCTACATAACAATTCTAACGTCCTCAGTTTCCGCTTTGGAGAAAGATACCTTAAGCCACTATATAGCTTGACAAAAGCCCCAGATCCACCCTAGACCTTAGACATTTATGTGTTTCTAGGAAGACTTGAGGGCACTGCAGTGGATTATTGACTAGAGCTGATCTTCCATATCTTTCTAAGACCCTAACTATGGCCCTGGATTTTTATAAACATGAACCACCTAGATCACCAGCAAGTGGCCCAGTGCAGCCTGGGAAAGCTCTGCTGAAGGTGAAGACAGACCTATCCACCCTGCCAGGGAGCTTTATATTCAAATGGAGTCATTCTAGTGCTTCCTTTGCTGTTAGACTCAGGCAAACTGGAGGCCCCTGTTTCTTTCATTGATCTTTGCGCAGTCAGCACTGGAGATGACAGGTGAATATGATAGACTATAGTCAGGGAGGTGAGGATCATGCAAAGAGCTCCAGGTGAGATGAGAAGGTCATCAAGACAGGGTGGTGGACAAATTTCCTTGACCTTGGTCTCCTAATCCTCCCTCAGGACTCAGAGACTTCCCCTCCATCTTATGGGGGCTGGAACTGTTGAACCTTCTGAGTGTACCAAGACTTACCCCCCCCAAGCTGTTAGCCCAAGTATGAAGGACTTAGCAACAAAGGTTTGAAATCAACCAAGCCAAAGACCCTCAAAGCCAGGCAAACACATTGTGTAGTCAACAGCACCTTTGTGGGTTTTTTTTTTTAATAGTTAGTGTGCACTCCTTTAGAAATTGCTAACCAGCTTCAACTGGATTTGCTAGTTGGTCATCTTATAACCAGCTGGTGGTGGCTTTCTGCAACCTGCTTGCTTAGGTTTGTCTCCACTACAACCTCCTTAGGAAGAAGAGACAGTCTCTCAGGATCCAGCAGGGCTAACAAGTTGTAAGTTGCCCAGGGTGAGGGAATGCAGAAAGGGGCCCTGACAACTGCACAGCCCATCATGTATAGAGGTCCTGACCTGGGGATCTGGCAGAGGCACTAGCTCACAGGTAACTGACAGTCTGGAGAGGCTCACAACAGAACAGAGAATCTTCCTACTTCAATCCTCTAGTCTTCCCATAACCAGTTGCTCTGAGCAGCTCATGGGCATGCAGTCTTGCTTTTGAAAAATATGTTCAGAAATGTACTTCATGTAGGAAACAGAAAGGAAAAAGACCTATGCAAAGGGAAAGTGAGAGGGCCTACACACACACACACACACACACACACACACACACACACACACACACA